>JBBKCR010059494.1:0-10505 GCA_037577295.1 Ladigesia roloffi | reverse complement strand
TTTGTTTGTGTGTTTTTTTGTGTGTTTTTGTTTGTGTGTGTGTGTGTATGTGTGTGTGTGTGAGAGTGTGTGTGTGTGTGTGTGTGAGAGTGTGTGTGTGAGTGTGTGTGTGTATAGTGTGTGTGTGTGTGTATATTGTGTGTAACAATATAACTGTGACATCTTAAATAAATTTACACTATTAGTGCAAGTAGTTAAGAAAGTGACAGTGTTTGTTCCAGTGGTTAATGAAAGTGATGTGATGGTTTGTACTAGGGATGAGTCGGATACTCGGCTGAAACGAGTATCCAGTACGGAAAAAGCCCTTTTGACAAGGATGAGTATCATATGAGTAATACGAGTCAATATCTGTGCTCGGATTGAAAAAAATTCTCATTGGGTAGCTGACTGTGTCTGCGTTCTGTCAGCGAAGGGTGCGTCAGCGCACGCGTGTAGTGCTTTAAGTAGTTCGTCTAAAACACATGTAGCATTAGTTTCGTTTTTCAAGCCAGCGCGTGTTCTAGGGGATCTCTCTCTCTCTCTCCCTCTCTCTTTTTTTTTTACTTCATGCCCTGAGTGACACTTTCTTGCTGCATTTTATAAAAACTAAAAATGGTAGTAGTGTTATAAATAATATTACAAATTAAGCTACACACTGGTGTGGAAATAAAATAATAAATAAATAAATCCCAATGATCATAAAAAATGTAAAGTTAAAAGAGTTATGTTGAGATGAAAACTCTTGTTCATTACATTTTACTTTATAACTGCAACCGCATGTGTTGTATTCATTGTTGCAAAACTTGTTCTGTATATAGTTAGTTTGTTATCATGATCAAAACCACTGATCTGAAGCTCAGTGCTGATGCTGTCATGTAAATAAATTTCTAATCAGCAATAAATATAACAATTTCTGATGAATACATATCAATTGCATGCTTAAAATAACATACAGGTTAAAGCCCCGCCCATTTCAAGACAACCCGACCCACTTCCTGGTTAAACACGCCCACTTCCAGGATAGGCCCCGCCCAGTCCGAGTACAGATATAGATACAGATAATTCATCTGGTTAACAGATACAGATAATTCTGAACTCGATTAACACTAGTTTGTACCATGAAAGAGAGGTAGCAGCATGTGATTGGGAATTACACATATGTTCAATAACATATAAATGAGTAAATAAGAGCAGATTTAAAAAAAACTACACAATCTGAGTGAAAACCAAATAAGATTTATTTTAATGCAAAGCAGATCACCTGCATGAGGAAGAGTTCTACAGTCTTATTGCCACTGGTAGGAAGGATTTCCTGTTGTTTTCGGTTCTGCATTTAGAGGTGATGTGTTTTTTGCTGCTTGTGTTTAAATGCATGATGGAGGCGTGCAGGGGGTTAGAATCTGGACAGAAGCAGGACTAAACCAGGACAGAACTAGGACTGAACCAAGACAGCCTTTTATATCAGCTTGTTTAGCCTGTTCACATCAGCTGTATTCACCGCACACCACTGCAAAGAACACAGCACTCTATACCACAGAGTGATAGAATATGGACAGCATTTTCCCACACAGTGAAAGACCTGAGCCTCCTCAGTGGGAAAAGCCATTATATATTCTTTTAAAGACATTTGGTTCTGTTCACATCCTCTTCATTTACCTTTTAAGATGTTTGGTTTCATTCACTTCCAATATATATCTCTTTAAAGACGTCTGATTTTATTCACCTTCACTATCTTTCCTTTTAAAGACATTCAGTTCCATTCACCTCCACTATATTTCCCTGTAAAGACGTTCAGTTCCGTTCACCTCCAGTATATTTGCCTTTAAAGACGTTCGTTCCATTCACCTCCAGTATATATTCCTTTAAAGACTTTCGGTTCCATTCACCTCCACCATATTTCCCTTTAAAGATGTTCGGTTCCAGTCACCTCCACTATATTTCCCTTTCAAGACGTTCAGTTCCATTCACCTCCACTATGTTTCCCTTTAAAGACATCTGGTTCCATTCAGTTATACTATATTTCCGTTTAAAGACATCTGGCTCCATTCAACTCCACTTCATTTCCCTTTAAAGACATTCGGTTCCATTCACCTCCACTATATTTCCCTTTAAATACTTTCTGTTCCATTCACTTATACTATATCTCCCTTGAAAGGCATTTGGCTCCATTCAACCAAATGGTCTACCTTCTCCTTACCCTAAATACCTATATGTGTTGGAACCCAACTGAATTGCAAAATGACATTCTGAAATTGGTCGGTTAATTCGTTTTTCAATATGAAACCAAATCTAAAAAAATGTAAAAACCACTTATATTTTCAGTTTTTGTTTCCAAAACCAAAACAACATAACGGATAATGGTTCATTTTTCCGATTTCTCATTTTAAACTCAAAAATGGAAAAAAAGAAAAACGAACGCTCATATCCCAATTAGTTTTTTTCTTTTCGGTGTAGCGTGTAGGAGGGAGGAGAAACTGGCCTGGTAGCTCCGCCCACCAGTTTAGGCTGTAAAAATATTCTGAGGGAATAGACATGAGGGTGTCATACTGCTTAAAATATTGGGATATTCGGTTTTAATAGGTATTATGATAAGTTAGAAAAACATTTATCGTACACTGTTGCCTTCTCAGCCATGGCTTAAACGGCTGCATTATTAGTTCCTTACTCTCGGCCACAGATATCTCTTTTACACCAGAACGCATTTCCACAGGTTTCAGCTCGAATTTGTGTAGGAAAATGTCACGGTGGTTATATTCACGGAGCGCTCTAAAATCGTTCAGATTAAGCCATTCAGATCTGCTTTTCTTGGACATTCATTTGCACAGATATTAGATTAGACAATAAACTCTATTAATATTTATTCATGTTAATTCAGAGAGTATGAGCAGGTCAGTTCACTGCCACGCAGCCACAGCTGAACCTCTGTAATATTTGGAGCTCACAAAAGGGGGTTAAAATGCAGCAAACATTTACTATATGTGTTTAGCATGGCCCTAGTAATGTTTTAGCTCACAAACTACTAATAAAACTAAAAAGCAAACAGAATGTCTAAATCACAACAAATACGGGTGATCTTAGCTTCTCGCTCTAAATATCTGTTCCACCTTAATTGATGTAACATGAATCGAGACATGATTTAGGGTGGAACGGGTAATTCAAGTGAAAAACTAAAAGGCTAACAGTTGCACCGCCACCTTAGACAACTGATAAATACACAGTTCTGAGTGACAGTCATTAGAGATTAATTTTGACAGTTTATTAGTAACAGTAGAGTTAATGATAGTTTAATATAGCGATTGAAAGCTGAGCTGTTAGCTGTTAGGGCTCCCATTGACAGTTAGCAGCTAGGCTAACAGCACGTCCGGATGATTTTCTCCCTTGAACCCAGTCCTTGGCACCAGCACCTGTCATTGTTCGGTCGAAAGTCGAAACATGCAGTCCTAATTTTATACTTGGCACCGTGGCGGTGGAAACAAGCTGAGTGGGTCCAAAAATGAGACAGTTTAGAGCAGAGTCTGTTCGTTCCTCCCTTGGAACGGGAGCATTTATTTACTTTCTCCAAAAAAAACAAAGTGACACTCACATACAGAGCTGTCATGTAAAACTGCAAACACTCCATGAACTACTACACACTGAAATACAACATCTCCCATAATCACAATATATTTACAGCCAAAACCGGTGGGCGGAGCTACCAGGTCAGTTTCTCCTCCCTCCTACATGCTGCAGCTTTTGACACAGAAACGAAAAAACCAAAATGGAATGAGTGTTCGTTTTCCATTTTTTCCATTTTTGATTTGAGCTGAAAATAAGAAATCGGAAAATGAGCCGTATCCGTTTTGTTGTTTTAGTTTTGGAAACAAAAACTGAAAATACGAGTGGTTTTTCTGTTGTTTTGGGTTTGGTTTCATATTGAAAAACGAATGAATGGATGATACACGGATTCGTATTTAATCTAAAAGGACATGTGGACTTCCCAGTCTGGATGCTCACTAGGGAGGACAGAGTCTGAGAAAATTACCATATTATATGGCTTAATGTCTTCTACCCACTGTAGGGCCATTCCTTCACAGAAGATTGACAGGTGTTCTGAGGTTTATCTTGGTATTGTGACATTATATTTTGGGATGTATACTGGCACCCCTGTTTTACCTGCTGAGTTTTTGGTAGTATATTTTGTTTCTAGACTAACTACAAGAAAGCCAAAAATCCAAGATGCAATTGTGCCAAGGTTGACAGTTTTAGTGCGAGGTATAGTACTGACCACCGAGTGTCACATAAACTAGGAACAGGTGAGGGGAATAATTAAGTGCACAAAAGGAGTCAGTGGTGGTGGTGGATGGGTTTGTTGTCATACAGCTACCCCTGGTGGTCGCTGACCAGAACTATGACACCGAGATCACCCAGAAGCACTTTTGGTTCCCAAATGGCTCTTAGTTTTACCAAATTTAGTCAAAGAACCAAAGTGTTTGTTACAAACTCATCACTATCATGAGCATGTAACTATATTACATTCATAACTATGATATTTATATGGATTGTTAAAAAAATCCATGTAAAGAAATAAAAATATTTTTAATCATGTGATCTCTTTTCACTCAATCCTACACCATTCTCTAACTTTACATTCTAGGAACTTGACTCATAATGTCATAAATAGCATTTCCCAAGTAGAAACTCACTTGTTCAGGTCAAACTAAGATGTGTAGAATTAGTATCACTTGTTACTTGTTTGGACCAAAAAATCTTCACTGTTAAATTCACATGGGAATAAACACATTGTCTTATACTATAGGCAGCTTCTTTGCTGAAAAGGAATGGGTTCAATGCTTTAGTCCAAAAAGAAACAAATTATATTAATTCTACACATCCTATTCTGAACTGAACAATTGAGTTTTCAGTAAACCAAAGCATTTTTTTCCTGCCACGAACTTGCCATACATTATAAACCAATGTGCATACAAGCAAAGTCCCCATGTGAATGTAATAGTGATTAATGTTTTGGTCCAAACATGTACATTGTTTACAGAAATTCATTTATTTCCTACATTACCTTCCAGATCTTTTCTTTTAATTGCCCTATACTGAATGCATTTACACTCCCCCACTATTTCCAGGCATATCCATTAAGAACATAGTCCAGATTGGAAATCAACCAAGTTTCCTGTACACAGATTACTTTGGGTTTTACAATGTAACTGTCAACATATTTGTTAAACTTCTGACCACTCGCTACTAAGCTCCTCGGGTTCCAAAAAATAACCAAGAATATTATCCTGAGCCAAACCCTACTCGCGATTGTTGTACCTCTTCATTGAAAATATCCCTGACTGATTCCCAAGTGTATTGTTTTAATACTTAACTAAAGCAGATAAATAAAATAAATAAAAATTTCCATGCCCCACTTAATTCACATCTTTGATCAACGCTTGCTTACCAACCAGTGTGCTTGCAGAGTCAATTTGTGAAAAAAATATTTAATCCATTCCATGATGAAGCTGAAATGTTTCAGTTTTTATGTAAAAGTAAACAATGGAACATATATGAAATAAGTGCTTTTATAAAGTGTGTTCTGATCAAATCAGAACCTTCTAAACATAAACTATTCAAAACTAATAAATATTAATATTTTTCAAACTAACCACACTGAAAAATAATAAGCATACAGACTGCAGTAGTTGAAAAAGGTTTCAGAATTTTTCAAATCAGTTGAGATCAGTTGGCCGGCTGTCCACATGCCACATATTTTAAAATCATATTATTCACTATTCACAATAAGTTAGGGATATTATTATGAACATGAGTGCTTTTCCTATTTGCTCTGAATTTTGATTAAATAAGTAAAAGTTCCCTTATGACATTACTAATAATTTAAGAAAAGAAACACTATTTTCATTAGTTTAATATTTATTACCCCAAACATTTAGACAATAACGGGGATAGCCCAAAATAACAAAAAATTACAATGTCAGTAAGACAATGTGCAGCAAAAACAGCTTGACAACAACATCTCCTCCTTCTCACTGGCCTCATGAAGATGTTCTGAGAAATTGTGTTCCACGCTTCCACAAGTTTTACATGCAGTTCTACCAGGTCACATGGGGGTGGGGTACGATCGTTCATTCTCTGCTTCAACGTGCTTTACAGGGTTCAGGTCAGGGGACATTAATGGCCATACCATATACGGCATTCCAACTTCCTAAAGTTGAGCTGTGACAATTCTTTCACGATGTGGTGGAGCGTTATCATCCAGAAAGTTGGGGGTGCGCTGGAGGAATTGGGGGATGATGATGAGTTTAACGATGTCTCTGATAGAGCATGCAGTGAGTGAGCCGTGTACAATAACCAAATCTGTTTTGCACTGACTGGTGATGCTGCCCAGACTGATGCACCTCCTCCACCAAAGCAAACCCTGGGGACCATGTTGACCTCACCTTCTCCAGCAACACTGATGACCATCATTTCTGTGCAATGTGACCCGACACTCATCAGTGAACAGGACGGTAGACCACTGCTGCATTGTCCAGGCCACATGGTCTTGTGCCAACTGCAAACATTCACTGTGGGGCATTGGGGTCAGTGGAGTCACCTGCAATGGTCTGGCACTCAAAGCAGTGGAGTCAGGTAGAATGGTTTGTCTGAAAAACCTAGTACACCTCGCATCTCATTAACGGGTCTGCAGCTGTGTGGCGGATGCATAACGATGAGTGCATAGGTCTTTAGGTACTGGTCATTGCTGCAGTCTATCACTTGTGGGGCTCCACTCCTGGGTCTGTCATGAAATCTGCCAGTAGCTCTTGGAATGAGTTACTGACAATACCAGCTTTTTTTACCCATAGAATGCTACATTGAAAAAGGTTGTCTCTTGGCCACATTGTAAGGCACACCTGTACTCAATGAGACCATTACCTGAAAATCACAAAATTAATACAATAACCTCCCTATCCCAAAAATATCTGAATTGAAACCAACACTGTATGTAGGACATCCACTAAGTCTCTCACAAGATCTCTAACTTATTGTGAGTAGTGTCCATGGAAAAAATGTCTTTGAAATGTCGGGAAACAACAGAGCTGTGAGTGAAAACCCACACAGTCACCGAAAGAGATCTGACCACCCTGGTAAGGAATTGATCATCAGGACCTTTGAGGCAACAGATATCCACACTATGTTTCTTTTCATTTTGATCTGTGTGTGTCCTTAATTTTTATATATATGAAGCTCTTTCCACACTCTACTCGGCTCTGATGTTTTTGGAGAAACCTCTTTTTATGGAAACCCAATCCACACTTTAAGCAATGATAAGGTTTCTGTCCTCTGTGAATGGCCTGGTGTGTTTTGAGGTAACTCTGCAGGCTAAAACTCTTCCCACATTCTGAGCACTGATATGGTTTCTCTCCAGTGTGAATGCGCTGGTGTGATTTGAGAAGACCCTTCTGACTAAAACTCTGTCCACATTCTGAGCACTGATACGGTTTCTCTCCAGTGTGAATGCGCTGGTGTGATTTGAGATTACACTTCTGACTAAAACTCTGTCCACATTCTGAGCACTGATAAGGCTTCTCCCTAGTGTGAATGCGCTGATGCCTTTTAAGATTTTGTATTTGGTTAAAACTCTGTCCACATTCTGAGCACTGATACGGTTTCTCTCCAGTGTGAATGTGCTGGTGATTTTTGAGAGAACTCTTCTGTCTAAAACTCTGTCCACATTCTGAGCACTGATAGGGTTTTTCTCCAGTGTGAATGCGCTGGTGTGATTTGAGATGACTCATTCGTCTAAAACTCTGTCCACACTCTGAGCACTGATACGGTTTCTCTCCAGTGTGAATGTACTGGTGATTTTTGAGAGAAGTCATTCGTCTAAAACTCTGTCCACACACTGAGCAGTAATACGGTTTCTCTCCAGTGTGAATGCGCTGGTGACTGTTTAGATGATGTAGGCGGGTAAAACCCTTCTCACACTCTGGGCACTGATACGGCTTCTCTCCAGTGTGAATGCGCTGGTGTTTTATGAGAGAACTCTTCAGTCTAAAACTCTGTCCACATTCGGAGCACTGATAGGGTTTTTCTCCAGTGTGAATGCGCTTGTGTAATTTGAGATAACTCATTCGTCTAAAACTCTGTCCACATTCTGAGCACTGATACGTTTTCTCTCCAGTGTGAATGCGCTGGTGTGATTTGAGATAACTCAATCGTCTAAAACTCTGTCCACATTCTGAGCACTGATAGAGTTTCTCTCCAGTGTGAATGTGCTGGTGATTTTTGAGATAACTCATTCGTCTAAAACTCTGTCCACACTCTGAGCACTGATACGGTTTCTCTCCAGTGTTAATGCGCTGGTGGGGTTTGAAGGTATTCATCTCAACAACACTCTGTTCACACTTTGGGAAGTAATACACTTTCTCTCCAGTGTGAATGAGCTGGTGTGTTTGCAGATGAATTAGTTGGTTAAAACTCTTTCCACATGGAGCTGTAATACAGTTTTTCTCCTGTATAAATGCGCTGGTATAGTTTGACAGTGAAACACCTCTCCCACACGGGTAAGGTGTCCTGTTTGTGTTTATCTGTGAGATGATGTGTTAAGGAGGTCAGCAGAGGACATTTTCTGTAGCCTGGGACTTCTGAAATTAGTAAATTTTTCACTGTGTACGTAGGCGGGCAGTAGGACAAGAAAACTTGCAGCTGATTATTTCTTTCTGTAAGGTAAACATAAAAAAAACCCATTAGTGCCAGGTACAAAAGAATAGTTAACAACTTGCAATACTTGCAATGCTGCAGTAAATCACTGATGATGATATCTAGTGTTTTACTATTTAGTACAATATTTATTTACAGATTGTTGTTTTGGTTTTACTTGTCTTTTTTCTGCGCTGACGCAT
Organism: Ladigesia roloffi; assembly: GCA_037577295.1. Classification (NCBI taxonomy): domain Eukaryota; kingdom Metazoa; phylum Chordata; class Actinopteri; order Characiformes; family Alestidae; genus Ladigesia; species Ladigesia roloffi. The sequence continues at coordinate 1,647 of JBBKCR010059494.1, read as the reverse complement.
GAGCCATCAACCCACTCTCTAGAAGAGGGCGGGACTAACGATCTCAACCTATGACATTTCCCATTTTCGTGCATGGACCGATAACAATTAAGAGAATCTGACAAACACAAAAATTATCCAAACATGTCAAATGGGCGGTCCCTGCAATGTGAAGCAACAGGAACATTACTTTTTAATTCCTAAACATAACTTCAAAAGTATAAATTACATTTAAACAGATAACAGGAATATTCCCCATTTAACAAGGGAATTTTCCTCCACTGTGTTACACAATCACACAGCAGAACATTATTTAACGTACCTCTTAAAGTCAGTGTTCACAGACTAGTCTTGCTGGCAAAAAAAAACAGTTTTACAAATTGTGTGCACTTGCTAGAATTTGAATATTTTTGTTTACATTATGCACATTTAATGTACATCTAAATGCCAGACACTGTTCATAGACTAGTTTTCCTGGTAAAAAATAGATAAATAAAAAAGATAAATGTGAAAGATTTACAGATTGTGTTCACTAGCTAGAAGTTGTATAATTTTATGTTTTGCACATTTGACCTACCTCTTTAAGTCTGACACTGTGGTCCAATTGTGTTACAAATGATGTTTTTACAATAATTTATGTTTACATTTTGTACATTTAATGATTTACCATACTTTGTCACAACTTTTAGTCTTTTTTAAATTTAAGTAAATATTTAATTTTATCAGGCCAAATACTAAAGCTGGCAGCATTAACAGCTTATATCGAAATATATATCGTTATAAATAAAAATTATCGAGATTTCATTTTCGCCATATCGCCCAGCCCTAGGAAGAAGGACCTTGGTTAGAACAGTGAAAAAGAACCTAATGGTCACAACGACAGAAGTCCAGCAATCCCTTGTGGAGAACCATCCAGAAGGTTCACTATAGTGAACACACTCTGCCAATCAGGCCTTTATGGTCGTGAGAGCAGACTGAAGCCACTCCTTACTAAAAGGTAATAGATTATAACTAATGAATATTCAGCCCTTAACTCCACTGTGATTTCAGATATTGGCATGTCATTGTTAAAATAGAAACTAAACTATAAAAAAAACACATCCATGTGCATGAATGGGCATCGTGGACAGTTTAATTGTATATCTGCAAAGGATATCTGCTTTTTCCATACTCAAATGCATCATAAGTGTCAAGGATGCATGGAATGGTATATATTCACATAGCATATATTCATTTAAGTGCAGTGTCTTAATGAGAGTCTGGGGGCTCCTTTGAAAGTATTTCATCAAAATAAACACATCTATGCAATCGTGACACATATGGGTTTATTCTGGAAATGCGAATAAATTGAATGTAGTAAAACTAGTTTTTATTAAAATTGTGTGTATATATGACCTAACAAAAAAATAAGTAAAAACTAGGGATAGGCGAGTATAGCATTATCTGTATCTGTTAACCAGATTAATTATCTGTATCTGTATCTATACTCGGACTGGGCGGGGCCTGTTCCTGAAGTGGGCGGAGTTTAACCAGGAAGTGGTCGGGTTGTCTTGAAATGGGCGGGGCTTTAACCTGTGTGTTATTTTAAGTGTGCAATTGATATGTACTGATCAGAAATTTTTATATTTATTGCTGATTAGAAAACTATTTACATGACAGCATCAGCAT
>JBBKCR010059472.1:0-19008 GCA_037577295.1 Ladigesia roloffi | reverse complement strand
TGTCGTTCCTTATTCTGCCTCTGTCGTTCCTTATTCTGCCTCTGTCGTTCCTTATTCTGCCTCTGTCGTTCCTTATTCTGCCTCTGTCGTTCCTTATTGTATCTCCAACGTTCCTTATTGTATCTCCAACGTTCCTTATTGTCGCTCTCTGTCATTCCTTATTGCTTCTCGCTCTCTGTCGTTCCTTATTCTGCCTCCGACATTTCGTATTCCATCTCCCTCTGTCGTTCCTTATTCTGCCTCCGTCGTTCCCTATTCTGCCTCAAATATTCCTTATTCCGTCTCCCTCCGTCGTTCCTTATTCCGTCTCCTTCCGTCACTCCTTATTCCATCTCCCTCCGTCGCTCCCTATTCCGTCTCCCTCCATCGCACCTTATCCTGCCTCCCTCCGTCGCTCCTTATCCTGCCTCCTTCCGTCGCTCCTTATCCTGCCTCCTTCCGTCGCTCCTTATCCTGCCTCCTTCCGTCGCTCCTTATCCTGCCTCCATCGCCTGAATCTCAGCCCCTCTAACTGCCTTCTCCAGTTCAGGTCCGTCCAGCACTCAGAGCCCGAGGAACCATCAGGCAGTTGTTGGACTAAATGCCGGATTAAAGCAGCTCAAACAGGATGAAAAGGGCTTTTTGGATTTTGGTGACGAGACTTGTTCTGGAAGATCCTGCGCATATTTCTTCCCTAGAGCTCCAGCAAGGCCGCAACTCGTGAGGCCATTAAGTGTAGATACGGTTGAATATTTTGTTGTGAAAATTTTACAGGATTATTTACACCACCAGTCTATAAAATGCACAAAATATACCGAAAAAAGGTTCGGTCCAAGAGAAATGGATAAACATTTAACAATGTCCGGAAATACAAGAGAAACAGAACACATGCACAGTCCTGGACAATCAATTAAATATGAAAATATTTGTAAGGCTGGTGCTCGATTAATACGATTTAATCAAATAAATGTATCGAGGTAGAACGTAAAATGATGAGTAAATGTAAAGAATAGCAAGTTTATAAAAAACAACAGTATTTAAACCAGGTAAACAAACACATGTCATTTTAACACAAACAACTAAAAAAGTAAACAAGCTACAATGCAACATAAACCTTGTATGTATAAAATTATTTACAATATCAATATGTAGCAGTAAAATTGCAATACTGATATTTTTTCTATTTTGAGCAGCTATAGTCTCTGAATACTGACAGTGTTGATTTTAGAGCACAAAAAGTCAAAGGTATTTAATTTCCATATTTATTCAAGCAGGCAAAAGTTTTGGCCTTGAAGTTTTCTACATTTGCATGTTTTTCACTTAATTCACGCAAACACACTCAATATTATTTAGTAATGAATACGTCTTTTCACCATCTTTATTCCTTCCTTTGCCAGAAAATATAATATTTTTATCATTAATCACTGCTGACCTACAAAATTCTAATGGAAATGAGGATCTCCAGCCCAGTGTTGGATATTTAAGGAGCTACTCAGTGCTGAAACAGTAACGAGTGCATTTAAAGTTAAAGGACAGTCTATAATTGAACTTTGCCGCTCCAACATCAGTTAATAGGAATTAGACCTGAACTGGTACAGATTCTCTCCGCTTAGAAAGGAGACCGGCTTCGTTTCAACCAACAGCTTTCCAGTTTAACCAGAAAAAAACTGCAGTTTCTAGAATTAGTGGAAACGTGATTGCAACCATGCTGAAGTCTTGGACTGGTTCTGCACTTCTCTCTGCACAATAAACTGTGAGTTCTGTTTAAAACATCGTAACGGAAGATGCGGAAACATCCTCGGAGCTGCAGAGCGTTCCTCTGTGGGGCCGCAAGTATTCCGAGCGCCGACCTCAGGCGGGCGCGCATGCCAGGCAGGCGGTGGAATGTGGCAGATCCGATCCTTCACTGCAAATCAGGGTTTCTGCGTCTTCATCGCTGGAGGGATCCACAGCTCAGAATAGAACAGAGAGGAGATAATAGACGCCGGGCTGAAAAATCGGAGGACTCGGAGCCAGCGGTGGCAGTTCACTGCGACTGCCGACACCCAACTGGCACGTCTGTGGTTTTCCGCGACGGGTCTCACTCCGGCGACAGATTACGGGGTTGTTCCTCAATTTCAGGAGGGAGAATAAAAAGCACAGGCTGCTATAAAGAGCAAGGGCCGCTGCAGGGAGGCGTTATTTTGGGAGGCCGAATGTTTCCGTCCCACATTTCTTTTTATCGGGTTTTATCGGCCCAGATGAGAGAAAGGAATTGTTCGCCCGTCTTGGCTCCTCCAGGCCAAAGCTAGCCCAGGCAAGAGCACCCACACAGCACAGCACCACTCTTCTTTAATTACAGATTAACATTTTACCTGTTCGCCGCCACCAACATAGACAGTTTCTCTCCAGCACTGTGGCTCTATTAAATGAGGCCTGAGTTGTGTTTTGTGTTTTGCTGCCCCCTGGTTTTTGAATGTAACTTGAGTTTCAACACACACTTGAATAGTTTCTCTCCCTTGTGGTAGCAAGTCAATCTTTTAATACATTTCAGTGCTGCACAATATGGACAAAATATCAATATTGCGATTATACTGCAATAAATAGTTATTGCAATTTCTTTCAGAACATTAAATGTTCCATATCACCACTTTTCATGAATTAAAGATTCATTATATCGTAATTATATAAATCTAGGGTTGCATGATATGGACAGAATATCAGTATTGTGACTTTTTTTTTTTTACAGGCTGAGTCCTCTGAGTTTTTGTGATTTCACACTTATACATTTATCTTCTTAAGCCACACCCACTCACGTTGATGTTTAAAGAACCTTTTCAGGCCTGTGCAGCATTTTGAATAAATTGCCACTCAGAGGAGCCAATCAGAAAATAGATCATTTACATATCTCTGTCTTAAACAAGAAGTAACAGAAACAGCCTGATTCATTCTAATAGAAAAACAGAGTTTGGATTATGATGAATTCTGAAATATATTTTTGTAAATATTAAAAAATAATAAGGTAGGATATGAACATTATAAAAACATATTACTGAATATTTAAAGTTTAATGAGACTCCAGTTGGATTACCCGATTTATCAGAACACCCAATAACTCACCTGGAGCTGTGATTGGTCGCCCCGTCACAAAAAACTGTGATTAGTTAGAGGCTCATTTGCACATTGCAGGCTTCTGCAGGAGCAGTAATGCAGAGATTGATATCATGAAAATGATTAATAGACAATATTTTGTGCTTTTTCCATCACTTTACTACTGAATGTTGTATTTTCATTTTGTGTTAAATCATTTGTATATGCAACAAAAACTCAGAATCCTTAAATCTTCGCAAAAAACAAAAGAAAGTGCAAGGTTTCAGAAAATAAATAGAACATTTATTAATTTCCTTCAACAAGTCTCTCTTAACAGCATGTTTACAGATGACCGGAAAGATCTCTTGTGCAATTTTTCAGCAAATTTAGCAGTGATGCACCACGTATAAACAGTAACTTGTCAATCTTTGAAATGAACGGACGCAAAGAGGACTATGAGAAAGCAACACAGTCGCAGTAAAATCTTTAATGATTGAATATTTTGCCAATGTTGAAGTATTTGGCCCTCAGAGTGGGTGGGGTTTACCTGGGGATGCTCTAAAGTGCAGCAAGGCAGGGCTTCTCCTCCCATCCTGTTATTCTAGAAGTGTTTGTGTGTTTATCATCACCAGTTCTTCGTCTTTCACCCACCGATCCTCCACAGCTGTGCGGCCTGGACAGGGACGGGCCGGCTGAGGGGTCCCTGACCTCCGGGGGGGGTTAAAAATCTTCTTGACACTGGGAGGAGTGGTGAAGCTCAGGGGGTTGAGAGGTGGAGGGGAAGGGATGCGAGACAGATAGTCCATCCCTCTCTTTCGCTTCACATTCTTGGGGTCTTTCGTCTCAGGGGTTTGGACGGTGGGGGCAGAACTCTTCCTGGACACTGGGGTGAAAGGGGAGAAAACCTTCGTCTGCTGGGGTGTGACCTAATGAGACAAAGCCCGTAATAAACAACACATGCACAGTTCATGAGAACAGAAAAGTGATCAAAATACATTACAGTGCAAATTTCACCCCTTATTTGCTCTGATAAAACTAATTTTGCACAATAGGTCCTGTTGCACATTAAGCTCATTTGCACATCCACCTAACTCATACTGCTCCTTTGCACATTTCTTTCATTGCAAATGCACATTTGTCCACATTTACACATCACTTAAGTCTTCAAGAAGTCTTCAGTCTTCTTAAGGACTTCAAAACAAATACAGAAGTATAGAGATGAATAAACTCACATGCACTCTGGAGGTCTGCTTCGCCAGAGACCCGAGCGTCCTCTGAGGCAGCGCGGACCTCGCAGGGGGAACCAGGTCTGACAGCTTCTCCTCCGCAATGCTGAAGAAATGTTCATAATTCTGAGGGTAGACAAAGAAGTGATGCGTGAATCTACTAGACCAGAGCATTTTCAGGGTGAACAATGTGGCTGAAACACAGATGACGCTTAAAAGTGATTAGAAATGGGTAGGGGTGTTTTGGAAACCCCTGTTGGGGGGGGGTCCAAACTAGGGATGACAAGATGAACCAGTTTCACAATTAACCATGATTTAAAATAGCACGACTTGCGTGGACAGTACATTCAGACAGTGACGGCTCACTTGAACATACTAAACAATGGTAAAGGAAAAAAAATGTAACACGCTTTATTTCCACCAATGAAGCGAATGACTTTTTTGGATACCCCAAAAATACAGAGGTACAGATTCAAGACGATGGGTCTCCTGTGTTTTTTTAAAAGACGGTATTAAATAAAAGGTAAAAACTTCTAAAGAATGTGATTGTCTAGTTACATTGTGTTACATTAATACATGTGAAATAATCGTGATAACAGTGAAAACACTTGTCCAAACAAATAATGTTGAATGGCGAAGATTTACACCCATGTATAAACCACACAGACTACCTGAACGAAGGCCTTGAGTTGAGCCGAGGCTTCCTGCAGGTGGACCTCTCTGGGGTTTATGGAGAACAGAGCTTGTTCTCCAGCATACAGCCTGGGAACCGGACCTGAGGGGTCCCGCAGCTGCAGGTTGCTTATAGCTAGGAGCGCTAATGGCTTCACCAGGTCCTCCAGAGCAAGCTGGACCAGGCTGCTGAAGATCCTCACTGAGATCAGGTCAAACCTCTCATCCACCAGGTACAGCACCGGAGAGGGACCTGCAGGGACGAGCAGAGGGTTAATCCTGAAACCACTAGAATAAACAATCACTTTCATCACTTTCAACCGTGTTAAATATACAGTGATGACAGCACATTAAATTCAATGAGGAAAGTCCAGTGAAGACTTCACATGAACCATTTCGCACCCACAGGGGCACCACTGACTACAATTCTCCATAATTCGCTTTCACAGGTTAGGGTTAGGGTTAGGGTTTGTATTCCTTGCTTTGTGTTTTTACAGGAAAAAAAGAATCAATAATTATCAATAATCACAGGAATCTGGACTGTTCATAGTATTGACATGTATTGAAAAGTAATCTATCTATTGTTTCTTATTTATTAATTTATTAATTTATTAATGCATTCATTCATTAAGTCATACATATTACTGATTATAAAGATAAATAGTCAAATTATTTTAAAATAGTGTATTGGTCACATATTTTCTGTATTGAAATAGCGCATTAATGCAGCTCGGACATCAGCTGTTTCTTTCACTCTGTGGTCAGGTAACGCATGCACTGGGGGTTTTCATACATGTCTGAAAGGTCTTCTGAAATGCCATTCTCTTCACAAATGTTGTGCAACACGCAACACGTTAGCAACATCCTTTTTTGCCATTTCAAGGTTAGTCACTTCTTTTTAACAAACACCTCCATCTCCCTTTAAGCCTCCTAAATGTGGTTTTCACCACTGACCTTGCACTACTAATCATATGGTTAAATCTCTGCTGCTCTGGGTTAAGTCTTCCAGTGTCTGCAAAAAAAAGTTGCCGACCTCTGGACTTATGCTATTCTGATAACAGCCTACCCATCATCTGAAATATAATCTCCTTCTGTTATTTACGTTGTTCATTGTGTCTATTGGCGACCACCCTTCAAACTGCAGTTGCTTTATGAGCAAGTTCATGAAAAAGCAAAGTATATGTAGATGTTCGGCTCGCCATATTCAGTCCCCAAAATAATGTAAACAGAAACATAAACTAGGCTTTGCCCTGTTATAATTTTGCCTCGTGAACTGTGCTCTTAAGTAACCAAAGATTCTAGAGTGCTCCGTAACCATTGTAACATTTGGCTACCAAATTTCGGTGCTGAAACCTGTGGAAATGCGGGCTAGTGCAGGTGCTTGTGCCGAACCAGAACCAGCACTGGCACCAGCGCCGGCACGGCCCTGGTGGAAAAGAGATAAAAGAGCATCTAACTGAAGTTCTGATCCAGTGAAGAACCAGGAGCAGATGGTTCCAGATGATGGGGTGGTGATCTGTATACTGGTGGTGCTAAATACTGAGTGGCTGGAACTCCTTTATCTAGGCTCCTTGTGTCTTTAGACAGTCAGCAGCCTGTCAGTAAAACAATTGTTCACATTTCTTTCATCTCCTCAGTGTGACACAGATCGGACAGTCTGACAGGAGATAGGAGTTTTACACCAACAAGTAAAACATTTTATGCTTTAAAATCTCTGTTTTTCTAAATACATTTACAGTCAAATGCCGATACTGAAAGGTGTGGCCTTCACTGTGGCTGCTGTTTCTGAAGGACTAAAATGTCCGGATTTACAAAAAAGAAGTAAAAACTCGTCAATCCTAACTGGGTTTACTGCTCCATGATAACCGGGTTTGCTGTGCGACAGTTCCACTAATACAACTGCAACAAAAAAAAACACCTTGTTTTTTTGATGCTCTGATCGATCGGCCCAAGATCGGTTTCGGTCGATCCCCTAGACAAAAAATCTGTACTTTGTACCTTGTTTATCCAGGAGAGAGATGACGTATCCTACAACATCAACCTCCCCGCATGGAGAACGGAATTCATGGTTCTGAAGTTCACTGAATCTGGATAATCGCCTGGCAGGGAAATGTGCGCTGAACCATTCTGGACAAACCTGCACCAAAGTGAACCACAGATTAAATTATTACTAAGAAAGGATACGTCAGAAATATCTGTAGAAATAAAATCAATAAAGTAAACGACTGTGAACATGACAAGTTTGAACAAACGACTTCGAAAAGGACTATGATCTAAATGACCGAACTAGAAAACTGTGAACAAAATGATTAGTTCATAATAATATGCTCACAAACAACTACAGAACTGTAAACTAGATGATTTAGAAAATGACTATGAAGTTGACCACCAGACAACAATAAACTAGATGACTGTGACCAAGACTGTGACTGAGAACTAGAAGACCACACTTGACGATTGTGAACTATACGATTATGAGCAAATTACTGTAAACTAGACGACTGATCTAGATGTCTGTAAACATGACGACAATGAGATATCCGACTGTGAGCTAGATGTCTGTAAACTGGACGACTGTAAAATAAATAACAGTGAGCTAGATCGTTTCTCAAACTTATTTTTTCCTGGGGACTGGTCATGTCAGGTTTTGGGGCTTCAGGGCCCTGCATATATGCAATATCCCCCCAACCCCAATCCATATCTAGATAGATAGATATTATTATGTATTTTTAATATATTTTCTATATATTATTAATGTTTTTAAATCACAATATATCATCATTTTAACATGATAGTTGTAGGGCTGCCCCCGACTAAAGATATTCCTAGTCGACTAACACGCATTTTAGCGATTAGTCGACTAATCGTTCATTTATATTAATATAATAACTTGCATATATACAAGGAAAGGTACAGTCCAATGGGCTCGGCTCGGCTCTACCCTTCCACTACAACTGGTTGCGCAGTGACCGAGATGCGAGCGGACCTCGAACGGAACTGAGGTAAAAAACATGAGGTAAAATATATACCGTATTTTTCGCCTTATAAGACGCTCCGGAATATAAGATGCACCCAATTTAAAAGATGAAAATCAAGAAGACATTTTCTTCAGGAGGCTCAGTTATTTATTTCAATTCAATTCAATTCAAAACTTTTTCCACTCTCGATACATTTCCTTTACATTAGGGGGCCCAAAAAATGAAAACCGACATGACCCAAACCTGTGCACTTGTGTACGAAACCAGCCCGGCCCCACAAATTGACTGTAATGATTTACATTTTATACGTGGGCCGTTATAACACACGCTTTGAACTGTGGGCGCGTTTATAAACTCACATCCCCCCCTGCTGGAGCTCCGAGCAACTCAAATGCTGCATCACGGCCCGGTCTCACCCGAAGGTGGTGGCACGCAATATCGGACCGGGTTCGGGTTCGAGCAGAGAATCTTAAGTCTAGTTCACAGTACCGCACAATGGACGAAAGTTTTGGGACGTTAATCTCTAAGGTCGAGCGTCCTTCACTTTTTTCTCCCCTCCCTTCAGCACAGGAAATAACGTCTCATCTCGTTTTAGTCAACGAAAATGAAGACACTTTAGAACAGTTTTTATATTGGCAACCACATTTAGTCTCGTTCTTATTCGTCAACAAAAATACATTATAGATTTCGTTTCGTTATCGTCACATGACCAGCATTAACGTCGCGTCTCGTGTCGTTTTTGGTTGACTGCAGCACACAGCGTCAGAATGAATTAAAATCAGAAGGATTTTATTTTGTATTCTTATTTTCTTATTCTTGAATTTTATTTCTTATTCTCTATCAAAACGAAACAGTTGGCTCCAGATGAGGGTTGAATTAGCACGCAGCTGACTGCCGAGAAAAAACACTGTGATGCAACGACAGCGTCCACCAATCAGTAACCTCCAATGTGTACGCGTCATCATATGGTGATTTTACACAGCCTGGTAGCGGCAGTTTCATTTTGAACGCACTAATATCATGCCTTAGCATTTTCTGTGATATAGAAGTGAGTGCGCTTCGGTATACCTCGAGGCACGAGATCACGTTGTTCTCGCATTGCTTTGATGTCATACACTGACTGCACAGCCCCTGATTGAGTAACTTCATGTTATTTTTTTTTTTTGCGGCTAACCGACTAATCAAAACGTATTTGACCAAGCCTTCTTCATATCGACCAACGTTTAGTCGACTATTTGGGGGCAGCACAAGATAGTTGTGCCTACTTTCTCGCAACTAACTGTTCTAAACGAGGCAGGCACGCAGACAGAACCGTTTGGAGCTTGTGTTCGGAGTTCAGCCTGTTTCTGTTCTTTTTTTCGTGGCTGTCTTAGAGCTCGTCTCTGGCCAAAAAATGTAAAACCCACTCCCCCGAGCCCGTGCACCTTGTGTCCAGACCCAGACCCGCCCCACACGTTAACTGTAATTATTGGCTGTGGGCGCATTCATAAACTCACAATCTCGAGCTCCGAGCCACTCAAATACTGGATCACGGCCACGGCCCGAGGATAGTAGCAGGAAATATCGGGCCAACACAACCTGCGGGCTCAGGCTGGGTTCGGGTTCGGGCAGAGAATGGTGGAAGACAGTATCCCGAGGGGGCTGCCCGTGAAGTCGAGGGGGCGGGGCACGCAGTGATAGAGATCAGAGCTGGATCTGACCGAATTTTGATTGCTGCAGAACCGAAGCGGCCCATAGTTTGAGAAACGCTGAGCTAGATGTCTGTAAACTAGATGATTGTAAAATAGAGGACTATGAGCTAGATGTCTGTAAACTAGCTAAGTCCAGCCAAGTGTAAACCTATGGAGAGAATACAGAACACAGATCACCCTTCTTTACCTGCATGTCCTGGAACTGAGTTTTCTTGGTGGTGGTGAGCTGGACGCTGGCAGCGCCAGAACGTTTCCTGGTCTCGGAGGTGGCCAGGTGAAAGGCCCTGTACCTGCAGCCCTCCCTCAGCGAGGAGCGCAGCTCTGCGGACGGCCTCCAGATGTTCAATGTGTAAACTGCGGCACACACAGACAGCACACACAGACAACACCCCTGTCAGGTCAAACAGGTCCAGTACGATGAGCAGCAAGACTGCTTTTGTCAACACAAATCAAAACCAACTGCCGCATCCACAACGTGAGCACGGGAAGATGAACATGATCACCAGGTTTTCCCCTGATCTCAGGATCACATCGGCCGGTAAACTTACCGCAGTCGCCGCATGGGTCCTTGAAGTCGGCGATTGCGAGTTTCCACACAGGCGTGACGTCTCTGTTGGGACAGCCGCCCTTGGCGTCCTGCACAGCCTTATGCAGGCGTTCCTGCAGTGCCGCCCGCCGGCGCTCCGACAGCACGCGCCTATAACCGCACACCACCTCCACCTGCACCGCGCTCAGACGCCCCTGCACAAACACAACATGCACAGCAACGTTCAGTCACCTCTAGTGATGAAACATAAGGGGCCCAAGCAAAAAAAAACCCCATCACACAGAGACAAGCAGGCGCTGCAGAAATTAATCTAACTGTCTGAATTATTTTCTTTTACTATTCTGGAACCATGTGGCAGAGGTAGCAAACAGAGCATGATGGCCCCAACACATCCTCCAAATCCGCTGGTTCATTCGGTTCCTACTTCCCTCCAGGTTCTCTGGTTCCTCCATCTCTGCCTCCTTTGGCTTGTCTGACCCTTCTGGTTCCTCCGGTACCTCTTGCTACTCTAGATTTTCCAGGACCTCTGGTTCCCCTATCTCCTCCAGTTCCTCCAGTTCCCCCATCTCCGTCAGTTCCTCCAATTCCCCCATCTCCTCCAGTTCCTCCAATTCCCCCATCTCCTCCAGTTCCTCCAATTCCCCCATCTCCTCCAGTTCCTCCAATTCCCCCATCTCCTCCAGTTCCTCAAATTCCCCCATCGCATCCAGTTCCTTCGGTTCCCCTATCTCATCCAGTTCCTCAAGTTCCCCTATCTCCTCCAGTTCCCCTATCTCGCTTCACATTCGACCACAGCTTGCCTCAGTTGACGAACTGAAATCGATGAAGCTACAGCTACAGGATACCCTGAATTTTACATATTTGAAGAATTCCTTGCAAGAAATGTTACCTTTTGCTCAATTTAAGTACAATTCCTCAAGCACACAGCTGAGCAACACATAACTCCACACAAGAGAATGAGACAAAATTTAATTAGTAAATTATCAAAAAAAAGAAAAAGTAAATTAGCTTGCACCTCCACATAAGCTGGGTCACTTTCCATCGCCTCATACAGCTCCTCCCCGTCCTGCAGCTTCTCAAGGTCTTGGCGAGTAAACCTTCGTTTTCTTCGTGTTTTCTTCTTTTCTGTCAGAGCAAATGTATCAAATATTTACTATTAAAAAATTCAAATATCATTCTTACACATCACACATACTCAGCTATACATAAATCTCACTGATGTCTGACAGAAGGGGGGTACACCAGTTTACCCAGGTCATGATTTAATATTGTCCTAATGTCTCAGCCTGGCTTTAGACTGCGATATCTGGATGAATCACAAACAGCACAAACACACAGAACCACAGCAAATGTAAAAAAAAGCGATCGAAAGTCATTAGAGACGTCTGTGAGACACAGAAAGTTCAGAAAGCTAAGAGACCTCGCTGGAGTCGCATCTTCACGAGACTCAAACACAAACTTGGTACCGCAACTACAACCGATTCATCTTTGTAGCTTCAAGTCACACTGCTCTCAATAAAATTAGACGATTAAATTTACAACATTTTTCAGATGCTTTCATCAATAGTGAATTCCATTCCCTAACTACAGAGGGCAGTCTCCCTAGAGGAGGTTGATGTTAAGGGTCTTTATCAAGAACCCAGTGGTGTGCTGAAGTTAGGATTTGAACCCATACCCTCTTGGTCCTGGCAGGTACCCACCACCTTTCATCTTCCAGCAGGAGTTTATGGGTAGTGTCCAAAAGCATGATTTTAAAAAACAGGCTGTTTTTGTGTTCCATATATGGATGTGGGGAAAATGTAACATATGAAACAATTTACAATGTTACAGACTTCCAGAAAATTTATGATTTGGACTCTTTAGAGTACGAAAAGGCATCACAGTCACAACGTGTAACAGTAAAATCACAATACTGACCATATCATCCAACCCCATATTCTACTCATTCCACTAACTGAAGCAAATGTGCTGAGTACCTTCCTCCTCTCTCTCCAACTGGGCCTGTATCTGGGAGAGCAGGAGCTCCATGGTCCTCTGCTTGGCACCGCTGTGTAGCAGGGCCTCCCGCTCCTCCGCTCGCTTGCTGCGGAAAACAAAGACTCCACCGGGCTTCTTCTCCATCCACTGTTGAAAACGGAGACGGAGATATTTTCAGGTAAGGGACTTCTACAGTTAAGTATTTAATAGACTTCCAAATATCCAAGCAGATAAGATACCCCCTACCCTAAAGGGCACTGTCTACACGATCTACAATTTAATATCTTCTGAGGGTCTCGCTGACTTGTGGGATTTTATTCGTAAACGTGTGCACATACATGTGAGAGGCACGGTGTTATTCAGTGTAAATTTCCACAGAGTCGATTGGACCAAGTCTAGATTAGCCCATGTTTATCTGAATATGTGGTAGATGTCGAAAAACCATGTCACACCGATTATATTTTGGTTGTGTCCATCTCTGCACACATATTGGACTTCTGTATTCACTACTCTCTCTGAGGTTTCACGAATAACCATGGGACATGTAATCTTACAGCTCTATTCGGAGTTCTACCAGACTGTGCCCAAATGTTCAAATTCACATGAGATTGTGTATTTTCCTTAGTTTAGTTGCTTGGCATCTTACTCTGATTTATTGCAAGAAATTATCAAAGTCAAAGGATTGTTTGTCCCAATTCTATAGATTATGGCAGCACTTTCCTCATTATATTGAACCCCTTACTGTAGAAGCCCCAGAGTCTCCCTTGTAATCCGAATACATGTGTAGACTTGCGTTTAACCTGTAAAGGAGGAACCTGTTCAGGTGACCTATATACCTAAGAACCCCTCCCCCACACACACTTTCTTAATAACACACACACACACACACACACACACACACACACACACACACACACACACACACACCTGAGTGGGGTAGGTTCTCAGCACTACAACGTCCACGCAGCCCACCACGCCCCCGTCAGGGTACAGAGAGGACAGCGGGAGCCTGAAGGGTCGGGGGTCCCTTTGGAAGCCCAACCTGGCGTCCCAGCGGACTCGCCTTGTGCTGTTCGCCCAAATCTGAAGATCAGGAGGAACACAGTAATGAGTAAAGTGGCCCCTTATAGTCATTCGTGAAAGAATTGTCACTGCTGTTTGGTCTCTGCAATGCTGATACCACAAACACCTGCGATAGGCTAATGAGCAAATGGGGCTAAATTGTTCCCGCCAAAGTAAACATACGTATTTAAATGTGTTTTGAAAGTGGCAACTGATTTTTTTAATTATTTTTTTTTTTATGTATTGACTGGGGAGTGAATATAACAACATTCACACTTAGTGTAAATGGACTCAAAAAGTCTTAAGTCTCTTAGATGATATGGTCCCTTTAATACACTGAAAGATGTCACGTTCGTATTATGTAGCAGCAAAATCACAATACTGATAGTTTGTAAATGAGACTAAAAAGCCATGACCCCTCACCTTGATCATGAGGGAATCAGGAGCTTCTAAAGGAGAGCAGGCGTCCTGAGAGCCAATCAGCTCCGCGCCGTGGGTCATGACCTTCCCTCCGACTCGGAGACGGCCCTTACGCAGCATCGCTGTGAGAGGAGGGTCCAGCAGCGCCTTGATGGAGTACCAGCCGTCCGTAAGGTAAACGACCGCCACAGGAGACACTGACCTCGCGTCTCCAGGGTCAGATCTGGCAACCCCGCACACACACAGCACCAATGTCTTGGCCGGGGTGTCGTCCCTTTCCATGATCTTCTTCAGAGCCGATCTCCGACTCTGGTCCACTTCAATGTCGTACCTGAAAAGAAATACTAATAATCAACCATAACTTATCACACGTGTTCTGTTTGATCAAGGTCCACTTGCATTTGAACCCGTTAATCTCTGCCAGACTTTACTGCCCCTTTCAGTCGGTGGGGATAAGTGTGGAGAAGTTTTAATAAACTGGTCCCAGTTCCTGACTCGTCAGTTATAGAGATGTGTATTAAACTGGTTCTAAACTGGTCCCAGTTCCTGCCTGGTTCCTGCTGAACTCTGGAGAGTCTCCTGTTCAGACTGGGTTGCTGTAGGCTGCGTTTCCAGATGCTGGATGCTGATTGGATCAGTGAAGGACGGCGTGCTGCCCTGTTTGTCAGAACATTTGTAGCGGCACTGAGAGGTCGACCGATATATCGGGCCGATATTTGGCATTTTTTAATGTATTGGCATCGGCCGATATCCAAGTGCACTACGGCGATTTACAGACAGGCACCTCTGCAGGCGGCCTAGTATAATTGCTGCTGTGGAACACGTGGCCCATGCTGCTTGTACTGGACCCCAGTCTCTGTACCCAGTGAGAGAGTATTTAATGAGATTGGAACGATCTATGACTAGAAGAGGTGTAGGCTCACAGGAGAAAATGCAGAACGATTTCTGTTTCCTGCATGACAGCCTGCAGCTCTTAAACTGGGAGTACTAACAATTTCAGTGAAGGATGGGTGGGGGGAGAAAGACTCAGGGACTGGAAGTGGGATTAAAATTGAACATAATACAAAAGGGAATGTGCATGTCTAAAAAATATCAAGAATTGATGCTGCTGTGTTTATTGTTTACAACTTTAAGTTATTGTTAATTGTATTGTTATTGTTATTTAAGTTTATATTTATCATTATTCAATAAATTGCAAGTAAAGAAATTGTGTGTATCTATCTTTGTTATTAGTGTGATATTTTACATCCAATAGAGTGGGAAACGTTCAATTATTGGGCAAAAAGATATCGGCAGTGTATATCGGCCATCGGCTGATCCTGACTCCTAAATAATTGGCATCGGCATCAGCTACTGAAAAGCCCATATTGGTCGACCTCTAGCGCCACTCCTCCCACCTTATAGAAGTAGAAACTCAGGACCCAGTTTAGATCCTGATTTCTCCAGAACTCCCTGCTGACCTCCTGCAGCCTCTCAGGATGACACTTCATCGGTAAGCAGTATCGGTATTGATAATCAGTACCGATACTGATATATCGTATCAGTACAATCCGTTACACACCCGTCCCTACTTTAAGTTGTTCAAGCATTAAAGAAATGGTGAGAACTTCTCTTGAAATTACATCTATTGTTTCTATTCCTATTAGCTAGGCTACTAAACTAGAGCCTGGATATTGATCATTTATAAACGATTAATGGAGTCTTCAAGATAAAAAATTATAAATATAAAATATTTTTGGACATTACAGCTGCATCACATTAATTAATCAGTGGCTCAGGGGTAAAAAGCTCATCTGGCAAGTAGAAGATTTCTGGTTAAATGAGTTAAATGGGATAAAAAGTGGTTAAATGGGTTAAATGTGTTAAATGAGTTAAATTGGTTAAATTATTTAAATGAGTTAAATGCATTAAATGCTCTAAATGGGTTAAATTAGTTACATTGGTTAAATGAGTTAAATGGGTTAAAAATGGGAGAAATTAGTTAAATAGTTTAAATTGGTTAAAGAATTTCACAATGTTCACACTGTGTGTTATAATGTGCTCTCTTTTCTTTAATGCCCTGGTAAAGTACTGTGTACACATGCAAAATTTGTTTTATTTACAATTAATAAACAAACAGTACCTGAACTTGAGCTGCAGCAGGACTTGCTCTGGGGAGAGGCAGCGACTGCCCATGTCCTGTGGGAAGGTTCTCTCCAGGCAGGCCTGTTTCCACACAATCCAGCGATAGTGGTTGAACACCCACGCTTCACTTATCAGTCTGGGGTCTACGCCGGGTGTGTCACACAGGGTTCTACCAGAGAACACGGAACACTTAAATTACACACACCAGAAACGTCACAAGTGGTGGCAAACACACTTGTCAGCCAAAGTTTACACCGACCTAGTCAAGGGGCTATAATAATTTTTAGGCAATAATATTATTTATTTAAAACTCAAACTGCAGACTTCTAGGGAAAAAGTTTACATGCAGTGACTAAATATATTTAAATATACACACACACAGTACTGTACTAAATAATTGACCCATCCCTCATTTCTTTATACTTTGCTTTATCAGTCTGCAGATAGTCTAAAGACACAAGGAGCTCCAGCCACTCAGCATTCAGCACCGGCAGTATACTGATCACCGCCCCATCATCTGGAACCACCTGCTCCTGGTTCTTCACTGGTTCAGGACATCAGTTAAGAAGAAATGTACCTCAAGACTACTTTAAAAAATATGAGAAAGTCTGGTTCTTCGGATAAAATATGAAGAAATTAGAGGTGAATCAAGACTTTTGCACAGTACTGTATGCACATACACACAAACAAAATATCAAGACATACATACATGTACGGCCATGGAAGAAAATAAGAGACCATCGTTTGTTTTCTGGTAGTTGCTTGTGTAGTGTGTGTGTGTGTGTGTGTGTGTGTGTGTGTATATAAAATGTGTCGCTATTGGTTTATGCTCTGTTGACCAACACTGGATTCACAATTCCAAACAAAATGTAGTGATGCTGCGACTGATTGTCCACCGATCACAGGTAAACAACAGCAGAGCGGAGCTTACCAGTTCTCCCGTCTGGAAGTTTTTCAAAGTGTCCGATAAAGCGTAAGTTAGCCGTTAGCTATGTATGTCGTGATGAAATCCCTCGAGGTGGAAGCAAGCAACGGCATTTTAGCACCACTAACATGATCAGGCATCTTAGAACACGCCACACAACTGAATCAGCCGATTATGAGAAATTAAACCAGCCGGAGCAACAACATCCCCATCCCTCAACCAGCCGACTGTGATGCATTTTAACGACGTGAACCAGACAGTAGGGATAGTACGAGGTGGAAAGATCACGTTCAGAAATATGGAATTCATTTGGGTTACAGTAGCTTACATTATTTTTTTTATGTAGTTAATACCTCTACATCAGAAAAAAAAAAAACTTGCCATAGTTTTGTCCTTTAAGGCAGGAGCCAATTTTGGTGTAACAAGTTTTATATTTTGCTGCCAATTTTAAAATGTAATCAGTGTATTAAGAGGCTACATCCCATTAAGCTGATTTGATGTGTGTTGGTCTGCCTGACCCCTCTTTGTTTGGAATAATTTACGTTACTCTGCCTTATTTGGGAAAGATGGCCTACAGTAGCCTTAAGTTCTCATTTTCTAAAAAAAACACTTGGTGGTTCTTTAAGATATTGACAGTAGCCTATTTCTAATTTAGAGTTAGTTTAATTTCTACAAATGGTGCAAACTCTGCTAGATTATAGATAAAAGATTCCCCTTCCCCTGACATTCTGTGATCGGCAATCGGCATATCATGATCTTGGTGATTCGTAATCGGTGATCTGCCCCAAAAATGCTGATTTTGAAACATCTCTAAAAAAATGTTTGGAGAAAAAGAAGACATTTAAATAATTTAATATTACTTGGAAATGTTAAACTACACTCTTGCACTAACGGCAACAATTAAAGCAGCGATATTAAGAGCAGAGTGTGTGTGTGTGTGAGTATGTTTTATTCATCAGAGACTGAATCAGGAGTGAAGCTGCTGGAATTCAGACCATAGAAAAACTGCTCTGCACACACTACTGCACTAGAAACACGGACACAAAGACACACGGACACACACATGGCTAAATTTTTGGATAAAAATACACCTGTGTATTTTACACACACAGACGAATAGTTCAGGAAAGAATATAGACACCTGTGTATTTTACACACGCACACACGCACACACACAGACATACACCATCACACACACACAGTCACAATCTGTACAACCAGCGAACATTTAAAAAATATATATTCGATAAGCTGATACACTACGGCCACGTATTCTAAAACCCCTTGCTGATTAACTTTCCACCTTTTAAGATCAAGTCTGCAGATAAAAATGTCCAAGATAACAAAAATGACACGCAACCACTTCGTGTTTTCAGACCCTCCGCCACTCACCTGTAGAACTCCTCCTTTCCCACAGTTCCGCTGGTGTCCGGGACCAGCCATCCGCCGTCAGCGAGCGGGACGCCGGTACCCTCCACCAACCGCTCCCGTGCGAAGAAGTCGTCAAACCCGAACCTGAAGGACTCGGCGCTGTCCGCCGTTACGCTGGAGACGTGCTGGCGCACACCGTACTGATACAGCTGAGGACGGAGGGATTTCAAGATCCTCACTTTACTCTGGCAGCACTTCAGAACATCTAATATTAGAATGACGATATTAAACAGAAACCTGTTCTCGGGTGTGCAGGACGGGGCATTTGTTCTCCACAGCCTCCCTCAGCGCCGTCCGTGGCACCCCTGAAGTCCTGGCCAGGTAAAGGCTGCCAGGCAGAGGTCGAACTTTCTGTCGCTTCTTCTTTCTAATCCTCATGTCCTGCATGTCTCGTGCCAACTCCAAGGAATCCTGCCAGGCTTTCATAACTGGGAGAATCCAAACACACCACCAGGAAATTAAACTAATATGCAATTAAAACATTTTAAAGTTTTTCAAATTTCAGCTTTACTTGTCACATGCAAAGGACAACATTGCAATGAAATGTGATTGATGAGAAAAAGACAAGTCACTCAGCAATATAGCAATATAAAGTTAAAAAGTAAAATATGTACTAACAAAAAAAGCAAAGAAACTTAAGCAGTATAAATTACAATCCCAAAAAATGAATGTATATATATATATAAAAATGTAACATATTATCTACTTCAGACTATCTACTTCGGCATGCAACCGGGGGAACAAATATTTTTATAATATTTAAATAGTACTATAAATACTATAGTAAACAGTATTTGTCTGAATATCGTATACGTAAAAAACACATTAATAGTGCCTTTCCGAATACCGAATTTGGGTTCGGCCCCACCCCTAATTTATACAATAAGGCTGTATTTATATCCACCCC
>JBBKCR010059442.1:0-10508 GCA_037577295.1 Ladigesia roloffi | reverse complement strand
CACACTTTGCAAATACCGTTTTGAGAAGTTTTCCTGTGTATTCATTTTTTTGCTCCCATAACATCATGTATTACTAATTAAACATTAAAACAACTATGCTATAGTGCTGCATTTACAAATAATAATAATAAAGATAATAAACGATAAAAATAAACGAAGAAATTATAAAGCAGAGCTCACCTAAAAGTAAATTTGTAGCGAGTCCAACTTTTTAAGATTCGGGTTAGAATTAGGGTTAAAGTGTTATTCTGTTGTCAATTACTTTTTAATTAAAAAAACGATTAGTAGTATACTTATATAAGTAGTAATATCGTTAAAATACCCATCTCTAGTCACCCTGTTCCCAGAAATATGAAAATATAATTTTATGGATTTCTGGACATTATTATTTTTTCAACACAGGATCTACTTTCACTTGCCTATTTTAGCTTGGAAGCCCTGTATCCATGTGCGGTGCGGGTAGGAGGACCGGATGTATTGCCTTCATCATTCTGACATGCTTGATAGAATTACCTCCATGTTTGAAAGTCAACACATAATTGTTGGCAGTTGCACAGTGTGACCAACTGATACGTTAAAAATGTAATTTGGGATCCAGGAGGATGGAATGGGCAAAGATGGACAAGGTGGTGAATGCGGTGGGGAAGCCTCTGCTGCAGGCTGCCCCTAAAATGTTTTGCTACAAAGTCGTTATAGAGTTTAATGACAATAAACTTTGACTTTTGAAATGTAGTCTGTTCTCTTTGGCAAAAAAATATCCACGAATATTTGCTGCGAAGCTAAACTCACTTATAGAAAGTCTCTGGACTTGGAATTTTAAGAATGTCAAAAATGAAAACCTCTCCCGACAGTCTCCTAAAGGTCATCCCCTGTATGTGCTCTGATGATTGCAAGACACTCTGCCGCTCTTGTAGAAGATATGGATATTTAAAGAGAAATTGGAAGAGGCTAAGCCATGGTAATAATAAAACATACAAAAAGTGTATTCCAAATAAGCATACATTTGGATATGAAGCAATCGCATTTGCGAGACCTGAAACCAATTATTTGTCCTCAAAGTCACCTTTCTAAGATGAATAGTAGCTTGGTGAATGGGTGAAAAGGAGAGAATACATTTCATCCTGTACTGTGCTCTGCTGTGTTCACGCGTGACTATAAAAATGACCAATTTTAAGAGGATCCACGGTGTAGTAGGAGATTTTTTGCCAGCAGGTGGCGAGCGCGGGGGCGCAACAAGTTGTAGGTGGTGATGGGAATCCCTGCTCTTTTTATTGATCCGGATCATTTGGCTTAGCTGAACAAGAAGAATCGACTCCCTCTGCTCCCAAACGAGTCCTCATTTCACCGCTTCTCCCTTTTATAATTCAGAGCAATTTTGACCTGTAATTTGTGTGTGGGCTAATGTATCACTTCAGGTATTCAGTGTAATAAAACAAAACCTATACATGTCCTTATCACCATAGTTTACAATATTGTTGACAAAAGAAATTTGAACACTCTTATGTGTGTATTAAATGTTTTATTTACACAAACATCAAACAGAGTGGGGTCCTTGTAAATAAATGTAGACCATAGGAAGGAAACGACTGGGACATACCTCTTAATTGCAAGCTTCAGCACACCCAGACATTTTAGACAAAACCATGCTTCCAACACTATCGACACAGTTTGGGGAAGAACATTTTCTATTCCAGCATGACTGTGTCCCAGTCCACAAAGCAATCTCCATAAAGACTTGGCAAGATGAGTTCAGTGTGGAAGATCTTGACTGGTCCTGACCTCAACCCCATCCAGCATATTTAGGAAGATCTTGAGCCAGGCTTCAAACTATTTCAGTGTTTGATCTCATAAATGCTCTACAGAAAGAATGGGCACAAATTCTTTAAAAAAAAATCATAAATATTGTGGAAAATCTTCCAATGGGATTGGAAGCTGTTATTGCTGTAAAGTGGGGGCAAATCCATATTAAAATCTATATATTGAATGCAATGTCACTAAAGTCCCCGTTGATGTTATGTTTAGGTTTCCCAATACTTTTGCACTGAGAATGTATATTATGATTGTCATGATACTGTAAAGTCCATATATAGGAAAACAATATACAATATAATAGACAAATAATTCAGAACGGAACACGATTGATCCCAGCTGAATAAGATTTTAAAAGGTTTAATCAGCTGAACATGAATTTTCATCCTGATATTTGAAAAAATGACTCACCGACGGGAGTCGGTTCACAAAATGCCGATTTAAAAGAGTCGACACTCGGTGAGAGACTGAAACGCCTCTGCTGGTGGAAGCTCTCAGCGCGACTCTGGATGGAAGTGGAGCTTCGCGACAAGTGTCAGCTTGGGAAACTTCACTGTAGCTGGACACACACAGCTCCTACCGACGGGGACTGTATCGAAACAGGCGGTCCTGTGCTTTACGTTTATTTCTGAACCTACAGCAGCCTGTCAGCGTGAACCATCTTTGCAAGTACAGTAAAAACTTCAGTTTCTTCTTGGTATTTCTCCTGCTCTGGGTTCTCTTCTCGCCATATTTGTGACACAGAAGGATTTTTTATTGGGACCGCCTGGAATGTTGGCAACAATATGAAGTTGTACCGTGAAGCTGATGGTGCAGGTGTCATGGGAGGAATGTGTCTGATGCGTGAAAACGTTGCATTTTTTTATATCTTCCTGATCTAATCGTATTGGTGGTGTAAAACTCCAAGAAGGACCCATAAGAACCTGTCGTACCAAGACTTTGGCAGGGTTCAACACTCATGTGCTGCTTCATGAAACCATTTTGGTTGGGACAACCACTGGGAGTCCACTGGGAAAGGGGGCATTATTACGCATCTTGCCATTAAATCATTACTATTGGAGGACACACGTCACTCTGGACCACTTTTAGTGTGAGCTTCATCCTGGAACACAATGGAAGTTGTAGATCCTGCTCCACATTTTGGTGTACCCAAGACTTTTGGGGAGTCGGAGCCGTGGAGGACCCCGGAGGAGCATGTTGGGACTGGTGAAGAGACATGGGGACTGGTGGATGTGGTCCTGACTGGAGGAGCTCCTTGGGGTTTCACCCTGAGAGGAGGACTGGAGTACCAAGAACCTCTGATCATCACGAAGGTAAAGCTGGGATGATTTTCACCACGTCAGTTTCTTAAGTGCTTTTTAGTATAAAATTCTAAAGCCACTTAAATCTATAGTGCTAGTTAATGAAGGTCTTGAAAGGAAATACCTTGTTTTGTTTGTCTATAAATCTGTGAAATAACCTGCTGCTCCTCAGATGTGCAATCTCTTATTGTGTGCTGATTCATTATCTTCATGTATAATGTCGTTAATATTATGTGCAATAGTCTTATGTGCAATATCACTACTTATGTCATTTTTCATATGACCACTTATGTAATAGTTATCAGGTGTAATATCTCTTAATTATGTCATTATTATGTGCAATCACAGACACAGTATATAGATCTTACAATCTACTATTTGTGTTAGTAGTTCAGCACTAGTTTTATTCATTTATAGTATTTATATCCACATCTCTTACTGACTGCAGTATTTTGTGTATGTAGCATACTTTATTTAAAAATAATTTTCAGAGTGTTTGTTTTGAATAATTTTATTTTGACAAAATACTTTAATTAATAATGGTCTTGTCTTTTTGTCTGTGCAGTTGTAGCATAAGCAGTTTCCTCCAGGGTCAGTAAAGTTTTCTAATTCCGATTCTGGTTCAATAATCAGAATCAGAAAATCAGAATTAGCCATGTCTTTTAGCAGTGGCCCTAGCTCCTGAATAGTGCTGGGCTATATAGACTATATTGGTCACTTTGTAGAAGTATTGGTAAATGCATATATTATAATTTAATTCGTTTTTCCTTTCATTCTGAATGAAAAGTTCATAATACAGACACACACACATTTTCCTTCTTTCTCCAGCTCTTGCTTTGGAGTTTTTCCAGGATAAGGAAATGGAACAAAACAGTCTGGTCAAAAACAAGCTGTGTCAGGTCTGGAAGACAGCCTCCGTTTACAGTTTACTATGGGCCAATATTCATAACCAGGGGCGTAGCACACGGGTGTGTGTGTGTGTGTGTGTGGGGGGGGGGGGTCTTGGCATCCCTATCTCAGAACCCCCCACTTTTGAACGCCCCTATTAATGAGGCTACCTAAAACAATTATGACAAGTACAATTGAAAATTATATTGTGATATGATTTCATATAAATGTTTTTTTATTTAAACATTTTTCCACATGTGATGTTTGTGCTTTTGTTTATAACCAACTTTATTACTGGTATGGAATACTGTGGACTTCATGTATACACATGAATGAAACTCTTTATAACTACACAGTATGAACTGTTTGATTTGGAGGCTTATTTAGTATTTAGGCTCTATCAAAAAAAATTGACATGCCTTTTAAAACAAATGCTATAACAGATACCTAAACCAATTATGACTGATGACATAAAGCTGGGCAAAAGTTTGAAAACCTAAAACCTAAACCATAAACCTGACAAAATATTGGTATTGCAGGTCTATATAGTCACTTTTCTTGAATTAAAAAGGCTTGAGGCCAGTCAGTGTTGTTTCCAAGTCTTTATAGATATTTATGCAGATATGTTGTTTGTTAGGGTGGCACAATATATCGAGTGTTACTCGCGATATCGGTCTCTGCAATACTGACATCACAGAGGGCTGCATATATATATATATGTTTGCATATAAGTCCTTCAGCCCACAGTAGTTCACACCCTCTTATTAATGCTGAAGAGGGTTTCAGCCTTGTGCTATCATTTGAATGAGCTGCAGCACAGGACAGCCAAACCGAAAAGAGAACATTACATGAATCAGTCTCACAGGAACAGTAATAGCTTTGCCGGTATGAAGAACAGATGTGGACTTTAGCACTGATGTAAGTCGGTCTGGATAAGAGCATCTGCTAAATGCTGTAAATGTCATAAAAAACAGAGGCTGGGAAATCATTGTGAAAATAAGTACAGATGAATGCTATTTTCAGAAACTAATGTCATGGGAAAAATGAAATAGAAGGAAAATGTAGAATACTGGCCTTTTAACCAGTATTAAAAAGTATTGGCCTCTTTCGGCCAATGAATGTCTTCAACTGCTAAAGATTGGCCCAAATAACTTTAGGCTTTTTTGTATTACAGGAACACGTTTATTTATCAGCATATCCAGCATCACCCAAATGGTTGGAGCCTCACTGCATATTGCTGACCTAGTTTTGCAGAGACCAATATCGCGATAATGAGTAACAGTCGATATATTGTGCCACCCTAACACACAATATCTGCATAAATATTCATAAAGGTTTATTCCAATTTTGTATGTGATCCAAATTTAGTAAGGCAGTCTTGTGACTGTTTATGGTTAATGCCATTCAAAATACAGTCCAAATAAAAGACTTTTGAGCAGTTTTGTGCAAAACGTTGGGTGACCAGAAAACACTTCTGCACATGTTAATGCACAATTTCCCCAATTTGACATATTGGAGAGAAAACTGACATTAAATGTGGCCCTTGCAAGCATTAGACTGTATTTATTTACAATGGCGAGTTCAACCAAGAGATATGCTCCCAGCAGAGGATGTGTGATATTTTCACAATCAACAAAACATCAGAATCATGTTAATTAGCCAAGTATGAGAACGGGCACATACAAGGAATTAGATTTCAATCAATGTATCTTTCTAGCACAACAGTATAAAACATCAACAATATGTAATGGTAATAATGAGCATTATACTAAACAATATATTATATAATCTGCAATATGTATATCCAATAGTCTATCTGAATAAATCTTATATGCATGTAATTTGTCCTGAAATATTCAAAGTCTTGCACACAAGTGCAGGTGTCCTGCCGCCTTTGGAATGCCCCCCTCCAGTAAAGTGTTCCTGACATTCCTTTAACATGGAGTAAGAGTGCTCAGGGAGCTTGGCTTCATTAACTTTACATTACATGTCTTCTGCTGGTGATGAAGAGTGTGACGGGCAGCGTGCAGTTCACACAGTTCGTGCGCATTTATTTCTCCTCCTTCAAACCATGTGGAACAGGTTGAGTCCCTTTTATGTGAAACGGCTGGATTCTGTTCCTTCGCACCTCGTAGTAGTGTTTGATCTGAAAACATGACCCCGTTTTTCTCCCCTTTCTGGCACACAACATTCTCGTTCCAAGCCTCCCATCCACACACACTTTTACGTCGATAAGGCGCTCTCACTGAAGTTCCAGAGGTTTTTACATCTTGGTGTTAGACTGAAGATGCAGAGCTCCCTGATCCCTGTGTGTTTTTCCATGGGATGTCTTCTTGGTCCAGCGTTGTGATGTGCTGGCTGCTTATCAGAATTTATTAAGTGCAGTTGACACCTATGATTATGTAGTATTATAATACCCATTATAGTACCCTTTGTTTACTACCAGCTTTAGCACTGGAATGGGGTAGTGTGAGCTACACTTAATATACCATGTGCACAGTTTGAGTCAATTTTAACATAATGCAAGAGTGCTCAGGGATATATGTATACGCTTATATATATATAATAGTCGAAGTCGAGTTGACTAGTCGCAATGACGTCAAACACAAAGGTGTCCAACACTGAGTAACTTTTATTAAAGTTATCTGTAACATTAATAGTCAACATGACATTTAAACTAAACAAAACAAAGGCTGATACCTTTAATGTTCTAGTAAATTTAAGTGTAAACAGAAAGTGGGAACAGTTTAAGCCCTGGCTGCTCAGCTCCTCTGAACCGGTTTCCCATGCATTAGCATGTTAGCTAGAGGTGCCGTTTCAGAACCATGCAGAATGCCAGCACTTTTCGCCCTTTCATGAAGGGACTATAGTAACTGGTTAAACCAAGGAACGCGTGTCAGCGTTAGCCAATCAGAGGCAGCGACTGCAGTATGTCCAAAGCGAGGGCAGAGAGAGGGGAAAAAAAAACACGACTAGCCGACTATTCTCAGAGGCCGTTGACTAGTGCCTCTATAGTCGACTAATATGTATATATAAAAATGATGTCTTGTGAATGTTTTGCAGATTCTGACTCTGAAGTGGAGTATTTTCTTTGGATAAGCCGCTCGCGCGTCTCCTGGAGCGCAGCTGCGCGGCTGTGCGAGGCGAAAGTGAACACAAAGCACAAACACACATTTATTTCAACACTTTGCCCATCAGGAAAGTGTGTGGAAGTAGTGAACCTGGTCGTACTTTTCTGTAGGAGAGCTGTTGGTTGAGCTAGAGGCAGCAAGAGAGGGGGAAGTAGCCACATTAGCTTTCTTCATCCAGAACTCCAGAGGGGCGAAGCTGGGAGATGTAGTTTATCAAACTGTTAAATACTGTAACCTAATTCCTAGGTTTGGTTCAGTCAGTGATAAAAAAGTCTTGACCATTGAAGCCTAAATTATAGGCTTGTAAGTCTGTATGTATCTGCGATTAAATGCGATTAATTAGATTAATTAATTAATTAATTTGATTTAAAAATTTAATCGCTCGACAGCACTAATATATGTATATATGCCCTGTTGTGACTCATTTGGGAATTAAACTCTCTTTATAACTGCTGTAGGCCAAATAGGTAGAATCACATGTTAAAGTGATTCTAAACAGGCTGTTCCTGCAGCTAATTTTCAATACACAGATTGTATGAACTGGTTGAGTTTGTAAAAAGTAGAAAAAGCACTAAGTAAAAAAAATAGACAAGCTTTTTAAAACGAATGCTGTGGATTGTTTTTGCCACTGTTTAATTCAGAAGCTCCTATGTCTCATCTGTTTTGCTGCCATATTTTACCCGCTCTAACCTGGAGGAATGAAATATCACAATAAGTATTGTAATAGTGTTTTATTTCTGTGTTCCTGCCCAACAAAGCAGGTCCAGAAACATGTCTGGCAGTGTAATGCTTAATCATCAGTCTCTTAGGGGGAGAGTGTTCCTCTTGTAGATAGAAGCTTTAGGATGTAGCACATTTGGTGGCATGATACTGCTTTCATGTCCAATACCCTTACGGATACCTCACCCTTGAGTATCTGTAGATACGGGTACCAATCTGTTTTTTTTCTCTCTATTAAACTTCTGAGCTTATTTTTCTGGGTGTGCATTGAGATGGTTTTCCACTTCCTGTGAAAGTTATAAAATTTCATAACTTACATAATGGAGTTACATAGTTTCTACACCCATGCAGTGCACAGTTGATCCATTATGGAGTTTGCACACATGGCCAAATCACCAGCAGCCCTTTGTTAGACATATTATACGCTATTACTGTGCAGGAGACTGTACATTATGTGCAGTATATAGCAAGTAGGGATCCATTTATGTGATAGTTCAGGCTTTTAGAGTTGTTTTGGTTAACGGACAATACACCCTTATCCAATACACCCTTATCCAATACACCCCTACCCAATACACCCCTACCCAATACACCCCTATCCAATACACCCCTACCCAATACACTCCTATCCAATACACCCCTACCCAATACACCCCTACCCAATACACCCCTATACTTTGAATGTCAACTGATGTCATTATTTACACCGTAAAATCCACCTAGCTTTAAACAGACCTATTTTTAAAGGAATAATTGGGGGGAAAAAAATACATTTTCCCATGTGTCCCCAAATTGTAGAGCATCAGCCTGAATTAAATTGGGTTTATGGCTGCTCAGTATTTTAAGCAAACCTGTGTGAAATCACTTAAAGGAAGAGATTGGCGAATAAATAATTTTCCACTTTCCCCAGATGTTAAGACATGCTCTGAGTCCAAATTTGACTTCTTTATTTCCGTGCTGGATTTAAGAGTCAATAAAAGTCTGTAGTCGGCCAAACATTTTCTGTACATACATCCTCACAACTTCTCTCCATCCACTCAAACTGCCCCAGCCCTTCATTTTTGTGTTGGATGTGTTTGTGGTTTAGGACACAGCATGACAAATCCTGCTCTTAGTGATGGACTTTTATTCATTTTTGGAGTGCAGAAAGTCATGCCATGGCGTAAACCACATCCACAAGCCATCTCCAGCTTAATGAAGATTAATGAATGTTGAGAGAACTTAATCGTGAAGAAAAGAAGTGCTATGAAAAAAATGTGCTATGTTGTCTAGATTCAAGGTGCTTTGACTTGCCAAGATAAACTATTGCCGTGAGATCTGAGCGTACTGTATTGTCTCCTTGTTGGGGGGTGTTGGGTTGGAGGAGGTACAGGAGGCTCTAGCAGTGCCAGGAGCTGTTGAGGAATGTGTGCGATTTCTGCTATTCTCAGAATGTTTTGACTCAGCTGTGCGCGAGGCCCGCGTCGAGGCCCGAGGAGCCGCGGCAGGATAAATTTAGCGCTGGATTAGAATATACGGCCTCTTCAAGGTCACGCTAACAATGCTTCTCACACTGTTCTCGTTTCAAGACAGTGCGTCCCTAGGTCATGGACACCTGACTGGGTGTTCCAGTGAATACTAGCAGATTAGCAAATGCTGAGTAGACTGAGGGCGTATTTAGGAATACACATGATAAAGGGCTCCTCTGTGTACCTGGACTGGAGGTTTATACAGTTAGTAATAACTTAATAAGTTCCACACTATGAATATATCACCGGATATTAGTATATAATGATGCTGTTCAGGTCCATATAACATTAAGAGGCTTATTTAACGATATGGCAATCACTAGTGGTCTGCAATCTGTTCATGTTGGACAGGAAAGGCAGATCAAAGGCATAGATGCTAAAAGAACATACCCAAAATTACACACGACCACCATAATGCAAGGCCTGGTTTACTCAAATCGTTTGGTGTGGAAGCCAACTAGGTTTTTAGGGCACGCTTTACTTGAACAATTTCCTGTAAAAGTAACTGTTCATATTCTGAAAAAAAACGTCTGGTTCAACTTGTGTTAGAGTTAGGTTTCAGATTAGGTTTTAGTTTTATAATTAAGTTTAGGTTTAGGTTTAGGTTCCGGGTAGAAGTTTAAGTCTACATTTAGGATTTGGTTTCGATTTTGGTGGATTTTAAGGATTAAGTTTTATGGTGAAGTTTAGGTTTAGGTTTAGGAATAGGTTTAGGTTTTATGGTGAAGTTTAGGATTAGGTTTTAGGGTGAAGTTTAGGATTAGGTTTAGGATGAGGTTTAGGTTTTAGGTCAAACCTTTAGATAATGTTTAGGTTTTGGTTTGAAGTTTAGGTTTAAGATTATTTTTACATTTGTTTTGCAGCTGATGCTTAGGGGTAGAATTACAAACGAATGTATAATATTCAAAATAGCATTCCATTGTACACAGCTGATATTTGAGTGAACGTCCTTAAAGACAAATATTAAAAAAACACTGAACATTTGTGGTCTCTCAGTATAAATATATTCCAATCATGGTTTCCTTTCATAGTATAATACGAAAGGCGAAGGAGGAGGCATACAGCAATGGTGACAGAACTCTGTACAAATCACTCAGAAACACACTGACAAAAGAAATCAGAGCTGCTAAAAGGTGTTACACAGAA
The DNA here is from genome assembly GCA_037577295.1 of Ladigesia roloffi. Classification (NCBI taxonomy): domain Eukaryota; kingdom Metazoa; phylum Chordata; class Actinopteri; order Characiformes; family Alestidae; genus Ladigesia; species Ladigesia roloffi. The sequence goes on along the minus strand of JBBKCR010059442.1, from coordinate 5 downwards.
AGGTT
>JBBKCR010059413.1:0-10508 GCA_037577295.1 Ladigesia roloffi | reverse complement strand
TCTCTCTCTCTCTCTCTCTCTCTCTCTCTCTCTCTCTCTCTCTCTCTCTCTCTCTCTCTCTCTCTCTCTCTCTCACTTTCTGACATGGCCTGCATACAAACTAAAAAGAAACCTTGTGCATATTAAACCTTTTTTTCCTTCCGAATCTTCTAACCACACACAAATAAATGTAGTGCTGATGGCCAGGCCTTTCTGGGGTATTTAAAGCATTACTCTTGTATAAGAGTGACATCAGCATGTAGGACACTGTGTGTTCAGTTGGGCTCTTATTTGCAAAATGGAAATAATCTATTTTTAACACCTACTGTTAATTCAGTGTGATGAGATGTTTTGAGAGTTGTTGTGTTTTTACATCAAAACAAGCAGCTCTTTTATACTTCCTAGTGTGCGTCTGTGAACTGAGGTGCCAGTCTGCCAGTACGCGGGCCCTGAACATGTGAGAAAGTCTCAGGTTTTTCCTCTATCGGCAGAAGAGGTTGCATACATGTTTGTTATATCCCTCTGTCGGCTCTGATGGCTTTACAGTTCTGTTTTAGTTGGAGTGTATTGGTGTAATGTTGTTTTGTCCTTTTGTTTTGTTGCTCTTGCACTCTATTTGCTCTCTGTGTATTTTGTCCAGTCTGCGCTTATGTTGTCTTTTCTGTTTTGGAAACGTAAATATCAATAAACCTGCTTCTTTACTTGGTGTCACCCACAATACTCCTAGAGAACAAATCAAGGATTCCCACATTTATATGCACATTCTGGACTGTGAGACCCATGTACGTGCTACCCACCTTCTCTGCAGTGCTGTAGTGTAACTCGGCCTTAAGACAGTGTCATGTCTGCTTTCTGAAAAGCACAGGGTGTGTGTGTTAGAAAGCAGCCTTAGTGGTGCTGGTCCACCTCCAGTCCTCTCTGTTCAAATGTGTTCAGCATTAGCTCTGAAATAGCAGCTCCAGACCCTCCTCATTCTCATTTGGCCTCTGATTGTCTATAAGGGTGGTCACAGCAGCCCTGGGCCTCGCCATGGCAGCCAGCCCTTGATTGACAGTGACAGGTCTAAATGGCGGCTGGCTGAGGGTCGTGACTCGGGAGGCTCTGGAAGTACAGCTGATAGTGTGTGTGTGTGAGTGTTTGTGTGTGTATATATGTTTGTATATAATGGAAACTGACAGACCCCGAGCAAGATCCACTTAAACACTGCAGCGGCATCGTCAGCACACTACCCGTAATCTTCTGAGCGGACGTTACACAATCCACCTCAACACGATGTGTCACGACTCATCATTGTGATGAAGAGTCGACTCCTCAGGATCTCTACACTGAAACAGTTAGCTTAAAATCATTCTGAAGTCAGAGTGGACCTTTTTTTCCAACCTTAGTGTATATCCTTGGTCGTCTTAAGCGAAACATCGTGTCATATTCAGGACGCATTCTATCTGCAACTGTTGTTCTTGTTAACACGAGTGAGACCTTAAGACTGGCAGTGTTTATGCTGTTTATTACTGTGCTGTCATTTGTGGTGGAGTGTTAGATTGATGAGCACGGGAGGTAAACTGAGAAATCTGCTATTTTTCAAAGAAAGAGGAAGCAATCAAGAGTTTAAGCCAGGATGCCAGATCCTCCACCATATTTAACGCTTGGTATGAGGTGTTTTTATTCAACAATTCCGACAGTCCTCATTATACTGCATACGAACAGTATGGGTACATTTTGTTCCTCACAGCAGCCACAGATCCTCTTAAAACCATGTGTTTATTGTTCTTTAATAAACTCCCTGCCACTTAAAGCGATAGTTCACCCAAAAATGATAATTTGATGTTTATTTGCTCACCCCCAGGGCATCCAAGTTTTAGCTTTAGCTGTAGCAGTCTGGTAGTCATTTAATGGAAGTGGATGGACATCAAACCTTTTAAAGTAAAAAAGCATGCACAGAGTGCAAGTCCAGATTACACCCCGTGGCTCGAGACAAACGCCAGAATCTCTGTGCTCTGTGTAAACCAGTGACGTATTCACACAAAAAGCGATCGTTTCATGTCTTAAGACATCAATGTGTCGTCACGAGCCACGGGGTGTAATCTGGACGTGCCTGTACATGGTTTTTTATTTTGAAAGGCCTGACGCCCATCCACTTCCATTAAATGACTACCAGACTGCTACGGCTAAAGCTAAAAATCTGCGTTTGTGTTCTGCTGAGGAAACAAAATCACCTTCGATTTGGATGCCCTGGGGGTAAGCAAATAAACATCAAATTTTCATTTTGGGGGGAACTATCACTTTAAGGATGTGGAAGGAAAGGTTTCTGTCTACTGCACCTTCCAAGCATGGTGTTGGCATGGAGTTTTTGAGTCATGCTAACCCCAAGATGCTGCCAAACTGTAATTCTGAATCTGTGGTCTTCTTGTGGATGAATTTTGTTTTGCTTCCCTTTTTTTCTCTTCTTTTCTCATCCTCTTCAACATGGCTGCAGAAACAGAAAATCATTCATGACTGCTTTAACATTTAGGCCAACTGGAAATGACTTAAAAGTCTTTAAATCCAGCTCCAGGTAACAGTTTCTGTGATCTGATTTTGATTGAAAATCAGTTTTTCAGTTTTCACTAGTGGTCGCTTTATTTTTAGAATAAACTTCCCTAACCAAGGTACGATTTGCAGTATAAAAGTAAGGTAATAACTATTTGTGATATTGTTTTTTAAATACTACTTTTCAGTAATCCTTAACAGGGGTGTCTGTAGTACTTGAGAGCTCTGTATAAGACAAATGACATGACGAATTTGAACATTAAACAATGTTTGGAATTTTGACAGGCTCCTCTCTTCTGCAGGCATTCAGCATGCGTACATTCTGTTCCTCACAGTGGGGACAGATTCTCTAATCCTCTGTATCGGTGTTCTTTAGTAAACTCTCTACATGCAAATGAACAGAACCACGAGACTGAGAGTGGATGGATATCAGGTGCCAGAGGTGTGTGTATGCACCTTTGCCTGCACGTGGGCTGGTCCTCTTATCGCCGTTATCAGGGCTCTACATTTCTTTGGAGACCACCTTGGAAATATCACTGTATCACTTTTTTTTGATCAGCCTGCCTTTATTCTGACAGCCAAAGCGGTCCCAGTCCTCTTTGTGTTTTATGCATAAAACATCATGTGGTTAATTTATATTATATTAGATTAAAGCAATGGAAGCGACAGGGAGCTGTTAGATCATTCATCCCCTGTTCATCCCAGTTTATCTCCAAGCTGCTGGATGGTGTGGAGGTCAGGGCTCTGTGTGGCCAGTCAAGTTCTTCCACACTGAACTCCTCCAGCCGTGTCTTTATGGAGCTGCCTTGTGTACTGGGACACAGTCATGCTGGAGTAGAAAAGGTTCTTCCCTAAACCGTGTCCTCTAATTTGGAAGCATGGCGTTGTCCAAAGTTTCTTGGTATGTGGAATCGTTAAAATTGCCCTTCAGTGGATGGAAGGGGTCTAAAATATTGTGTCTCCCAGTGTTTTGTCTAGTTTCCTACAGCTTCGAACATGGCTAGTCAGATCATATATAAGATGAAACTTAACTACGTTGCCCATGATTCAGCTTCACCCAGGTGGTGGGAATAATGCATGGCCTTCGATATCATCTTTGCTAAGGAGGACCAAAAAGAGAAGCGAACACAACAAGCACTTATTTAATTTCCTATTCATGTGCACTTGAATGTCCAGTGGGAAGACAGAGAGCCATCTGCCAACATAAGGACAGAATTAATATTGATGGAGGAAAAGCTGATACAGATTTAATTCATGATTGGTTTTATCAGTGTCTTAAACACCCATAACACACCATGATCATGTGTGAGGGAAAGCAGAGTCAGAGAGACAATTTCATCTGTGGGATTTATAATGACTGCATGATGTGATCTGCAGTGATAACTGACGGACAAATTGCAGTAATGCCCGTGTGTGTGTGTGTGTGTGTGTGTGTGTGTGTACCAGACATTTTAAGCCTTTCTATAGAATATCCTCTGCTTCCCCATGTAACTCTACCTCGGCCTTATTTTGAATAATATTTACATACATTTGAACGAACACCTTTCATTGCAATCCCCCTGTGGACGTGCGGGCGTGAGTGTGTGTGTGTATGTGTGTGTGAGAGAATCAGTTTGACTGATGTTCCTGAGACTTCCCTAACCTGAGAGGAAAGTGTCAGACGGATGGCTTTCTTCTTCGAGGCTGCGTGCATCCTCCGCTCTATAATCGCTCCCACTGGTAAGGGTGTGTGTGTGTGTGTGTGTGTGTGTGTGTTTGGGTTGTGTGATGCTTGTGAGATCTTTAGTTCTTTCTTCGGTGGACACATATCTCAAAACTAACATGAAAATATGAACTGGAATCTTCTTTGTATAACTGTGAATAACCTGTGTGGTTTTGTGTATCTGACCCAGGTGTATATATTCCTCACACTGGCGACACAGCAAATAGAGGGAACTGCTTAAACATGATTGGAACTTGTTATTAGACTCGTCTGGACTGAAGTGTGTGCTTGATACACTTTCATTCTTGCTTCCGCTGTAACTGCTGTCTTGAACATTAAGGCTCACTGATCAGCTGTTGGTCCTTAAGTGGGGATTAAGCAGCTGTCTCCTTCAAGAAGGTGGGAATGAACGAATCCTACTGCTGCTCAGTCACACACAACTCACAGTGCCCATTTCTCTTCCTCTTTCTCTGAACAATAGCTCTATGTTTTTAAAACCGTCATGCCCTGCTTTGTGTGTGCTTGCATTGATAACCTCTTATGTATCAATATCCCATTTGTACTCGGACATCCTCTCTGCAGGCTTGACTTCTGTGTTTCTTGCTCTCCACTTTACACACACTCGTCAGTTGCATGTGAGTTAGTTTAGGTAATGATCAACTCCATAAGGTCTGAGTGGATTCTCATGTCTATCCATGTTACAGAAATGTGTTCCCAGAATCTGAGGGACTCACTGATTTGCATGAACTGGATTCACAAAGTTATCCAACGACTGAAGTTAAACGCAGTTCTCACAAAGACTTGTCATGCTGTTCTTTACTGAATTAATAGGACGTAAAAATACGTAATTAATACATTGTTTGTGTGTAAATTCATACATTGTTTTAAGGCAAGAGGAAGATTTTCATCATTGTCAGATAATCTCATGTACTATCAAGAGCTGCAGAAATGTTAAGAAAAAAATCGGAAAGCATTTATTTTATCATTAATGTATCTTTTATTCTTAAAAACAACTACAATGCAACATTTACCTTGACCCTTTCATCAAACCAGAACACCCAGTGAACTCAAACTTGTTTCACAGTCCCAACACCAATACGGCAAGAATATGTAAACATTCACTTAGGCTTTATGAAATTTTTATTTATGAAGGCAAGTTTTGACAATATAATTTTTCCATTTAAAAACCTTAAATTGTCTTCATTCCTTCCTAATCTTGTTCTTAAGAAGTGATATCCTTGTAAAAGACATTCTGAAATATTTCCTAGACCTCACAGTAGCTTCACATGTTTAGTTGACCAATAAACCTCTGAAACGTACCGGCTTTTTATGGACCTAAAGAATTTCATAAAGTGCAGTTGTTACAGTAGATCAAATAGGGACACACTTTTAAAGGTTTTTTTTGACATTCTTAAATGAGATTAGCTGAATTCAGTTTTTCTTCTGTTTTCCTGGCCTTGGGCTCTGACTGAGCTTTAAGCTGATTAAAGCTGAATGTGAGTGGGGGATTAAACGGAATAAAATATTATCACAAATAAAATGTCAAATGTGGCATATCAGTTGTCCACAATACAAATAACTAATAGCCTTCAGATTAAAATGCTTTATGAGAATGTAAAAACAAAAAAAACAACCAAAAAAACACAAGAATTTTGTTTTTCAATTCTCCCGTTTGCCGTAAGATCATTTGATTGCGTTTTTTTTGTTGAATTGCCCTGATCCACTTTTCTGAATCCTTCAGTTTCTGGCAGAAGAACAGAAGAGTTTACACTGAGCATCATGGCATGGTGTCACTGTGCTGTTTAAGAGGAAACAGCAGAAGGCAATGGGCTGATTAGTCAAAATTCTAACCGTATCGCTTGAACTGCGCAGGCCACTTGAGGGCCAGTGTGAAAGAGCTGCATGCAGATGAAGAGAGGGGGTAAAAGCCCAGTGACCTACATTCAACCCATTTCCTGCACACCAGTTAATAAAGAACTCCCTGCCATACAGTATTGATGAGGGCTGCGTCGTGTAGGACTACACACATATTATTACACAACACTCAGGATGTGCTGAACTGACAGAGCATCTGTTACACAGGCTCCCACACTTGAGTTCTTACAGCTTCATCTCATGTCGCCTCCCTGCCCTTTACTATGAAAAGTACAAGTACCCCATATAATAGTGAAATATGGCCCCCTCTTTTTGCAAATTCTCTGATGAAATGACAGCCTATAAATCCAGCCTGCCTCAGGAGAGTGGCATAACTTTACTGTTTTAATAAGCTGTGATTGAAAGAGTCAGAATGATAGATTAACACAACACGAAAGGCACATCCATCACGAGCGAGGACCGTATGAAGAGCGTATTCCACCCGAGTGCACAGTTGATTCATAGTTGTACGTTCCCTCGCTACTTCAGCACGCGGTGTGGCCTCAAGGCTTCTGAAGCAGATTGTGTTTACAGCTGAAATGGTTGCCATTATCAGTAACGTCAGCACTTTTTTGAATTGTTTTGTTGAAAGTTGACCTTTTCAAAGCAGTTCCTAAAGAATAATAAGGCATAATAAAAAGAAGCACAACGTTAACCTTTGACCTGCTGAAAAGAAAACAACCTAATCTCAATACTGAAGCAGTGGGAAGGTCAGTTCTGAAGCAACACCCCAGTATTCTGATACACCAGACTACAGCTACTGAAAACATCATACTTGAATACTCCAAGCCCCAAATTTCTTTGCATCACAGACCAGTTTCATGCAAAACAACATTTTTTTCACGGGCCACTACCGATACAACTAAATATCAAAGTTCAGTAATGAAGACACTGTGTTTTCATTACTATTTTTTTTTCAAGCTTTTTCCTACTAGAACATTCTCCAGAGTTGTGATTGGAATACTCAAATCAAGCTTGTGATATTTCTACACACGCTTCACACACCGTGGCTGTATCACAGCATCACTGCGTCTTCCACGTCTGATCATAAAAGTTTAAACCATGTTCTTTTGGTGGTAAACATAATTTTAATATCTGTTAGCAGCTTTAGTCTCCATGTCATTACTTTATTTGTTGCCGTTGTTGTCTTTTGAGACTCTTAATACTAATTTGCTTCTGCTTTTTTTTAAAAGACGGAGCAAAAGCAAGATGCTCAATTGTATGACATCAGAACAGAGTAACAACAAGTAGACAAAATGGATACTAAACATTCAATGACAAAGAGATAGAGGTGTTCTTGTGTTTATTTTTCACTGATTCTGATTCCGCATGGATGGGTCAATTAAACCGCATCTGTTTAAGTCTCATGTTTCCTTTTTGCCCAGGGGAGGAGAAGAGAATTTAGTGTTTTACTATTCACAGGGTCCATAAACCACACATTTAAGTTCACGAGGCAGTTTTGTACAAGTCAAACATCTGATTTGTGCCTGTAGCCGGCACAAAAAGCCCAGAGGTTCATTAGTTGTTACTGGTTGTCATGGTAACTAGCCTGGTAGCAGAGCACCACTGTTGTTTATGTGCCGCTGCCACGTGGGAGTGCTTGCACATTGATTCAGAGACATGCTCACACGTTTTCGCTTCTAATTAAGACACGTCTCTACTGAATACTGTACAGCCTGCACCTTTGAAAGCAGCCCTCTTTGTCCTTTTTTTATTTTTTATGAATGGTTCATTTACCCTAATATATTTCTACAAATTAAAACATAGCTTAGCATAGTCAGTGCATTCAGAAAAGCAGAACCACTTTGTACTGTTATTTCATATCTTCTCAACTTGCCAGGTCTGTTTCTGTAAAATAATGTTTCTAAATGACCAGAATGTTTTCCATCCTGCGAATTTCACCAGCTGTGAGCTACCAGAACTTCTAGTCTGTTGTTAGCCTGAGCTCTGCCCACACTTTTCCCACGGGAGCTCTACTCTAAAGAGCCTGCCAAGGGGGCAGATCTGAGGGTTCATGCACTTTTGAGTTGTGGTGAACTGGGATACTGATGCTGTAGTCCCTGATCTCTCACAAGCTCATTCATATTCATATTTGTTGAGTGAGGGGAGAGTCTTATATTCGTGTTACCTTTTTAGCTGCTTTATAAACCAGGCCTGGCTGAGCATCTGTTAATAGTAGAGACCACAAATATTGCATTTGTGATCCTTACTTAACTATCTGCTCTGATATTTTTCATCTATCTGTGGATGAGCCTCAGTGAGCCTCCATCTTCACTATCCTTCACACATTTGAATGACTGTGGTCTAAATCATTCTAAGGCTGAATTACTGCATTATTTTTTGCCTTGTATATTTTAATTTGTACAAGAATCATTTTTAAATAATGGGCATGCCTTCTTTCCCCCAAGTGCTCCTTTACAGTACTGCTCTAAAATATTATTTGGTTCCATTTTCATTCGAAAATAAAAAAGCTGGGGACTTCTTGACCTGATATTAAAGATTTTATTTGTATACGATTATGATTATTCAAATCATTATTAACCTTACATAATTACACTTTAATATTGCTATAATGTGGTTTGTTCAATACGTTAAAAGTGTTTAGTTTTGTGATCATGTCCTGTTGTAATGTGACAATTAATGCTATTCACTTTGCTCTTCAGTGTTTTTAATGTTATGCCCGGTCATATATGCTAAAGTCGTTTTGTCATTTTATTTATTTTTGTTTGTAGTATTGTGATGTTATATTTTTGCCATAATGCCCAAACTTAGATCTGTTTCTCTCTTCCTATTTTTGCCTGTAGATTTTAACTACAACACAGATGGCTATGAGGGTGATGGTGCGGAGGACAGGAAATCTCAGGATGGCTCGGAGACGATGCCTTTCATTGACGAGTCCCCCACCATGTCCCCACAGCTGTGCGTCCGGCCCGATGGTGAAGTTGTCTCTCCCACACCACCTGAGGGCCTGCTGCATGGGGTAAGTGTGTGCTCTTGTCCTTTTGTGGCATTTTGTAAAATGACATTTTCCCTGTATCCTGCAGCTTGTGTCTTTGTATAGCAAAGGAACGCTGTTTGTGTAAAATGAATGAATAAATGTGTGAGTACTGATGGACCTATATCATAGTATTATGTTCATATGCTATAAAACATGAAACGTTTTTATATAATATAATGTAACATTAGGATAAACACAAACAAGAAACAAGTAATATTCATTGATATTTTTAAGCTGGTGAGGAGAACCCCGTTTCAGTTCCAGATTTCTCCTCGGTTCTTCCAGTCAATGATATGTGAAACTCCATCAGCCCCTCCTGATTAAATTTAATGATTGAGTCAAACTATGTTTCTGATGGAAACTAATACTGGATGTTTCTGATGGAAAGTAATACAGGAACACATTACTATACTGTACACAAAACCACTATTTATGATGTAATGCAAATTTTATTTATACCTTTTAGTTTTATTGTGTATATTTAGTAGTTTTAATGTGAAAAAACCACTTGCTGATAAACAGTTTTCAGTAGGGATCTCAGTCCTGCTTTCTGTTTTTTTCCAGCATTGCATAATAACATTTTATTAAGTCTTATGTAAGAAGTAGTGGTGAATATTTTTGTTAAGAGCAGAGATCAAGTGAGGTAGTATTTGAGATAAATGATGGGATTGGAGTTTTTGAATAAATGTGAAATTTTATGTGGGATTAAGTGTCTTTTGCTTTCTCCTGATTGTATCCAGTGGCAGTGGAGAGGGGTGTGCTTTTGATATAAATGTCAAGCAGAAGTCACATGTCTCTCTCTTTCATACTCGGTTTAGTTGTCTCTGTCTCTGCCTGTGTGTTTATTAGGGCTGGGTTAAAAAAATCAAATCACTGTTCAATATCGATTCTCGTTCATAAAATACGATATTGTTTTAAAAAATTAGTGGATCGATCTTTTCCTGTTGCCACTAGTGCTCACGACTGCGCAAGGAAAGTTATAAAACACTCCACTCACGCAGCTCAGCCAGGCGGACAGTGGCTCAGTGGTTAGAGCACTTGCCCTGCGATCAAAGAGTGTGGGTTCGATCCCCAAGACCGCCAGCAGCCTTTGAGGTACTGAGTGCGGTACCCTCCTCACACACTGTTTCCCGGGCACTGAGTGATGCTCCGCTGATTCACTCGGTCAATGGGTTAAAAGCAGAGGAGGAATTACGCGCTGTTCACACTGTGTGCGGTGGTGTGTTCACGTAGATCACGTTCACTTTTTATCCAGAAAATCTTTTAATACCTGTAGAGTAAGAGTCTTATCAGTCAAGCAGAATTTCCTAGACTGTATTTGCCATGGCTGTTGAGCTAGTGTGTATAGTTTTAACCAGTTGTGGTCATTGTTGTTTTTTTATTTTTATT
>JBBKCR010059384.1:0-10510 GCA_037577295.1 Ladigesia roloffi | reverse complement strand
CTTGATTTACTAATAAGTTGCGTTCAGTTTAAAGTTCACTGAAATATGAACGTGTTCAATGAACGCGTTCTTTTGAAATAGTTCATGCACAACACTGTTCTCCACATATACTAGACATACAGGGGAATTAAAAGTATGTTTCTTGCTGTCATCCAGCAATGCATATATGACAACAAATTACATTACTAACATTACTTGAAATAACTTAAGGACACATATCGAATGCTAAAACATGACCACAGGACAAGTATCACAAGACAAACAAAAACACAAGAACGTCTCAGCAGCAAATGTTCGGTATGTGTTGTGATAGTGCACCTTGTGATAGTTTACCTGTTTCTCTGGTAAACTAGTATTCTTTTTCTGTCAAACTAGCATATTACCTCTGATAAATTACCATCCTTTTTTTAAAACTAGCATCTTTTTTTGTTAGACTGGCACACTCTCAATGCTAATGTGGCCAGCTTGTTTCTCTGGTAAACTAGCATTCTTTCTGCATTAAACTAGTGTATTTTCTCTGCTAAATTAGCATTCTCTCTGCATTAAACTAGTGTATTTTCTCTGGTAAACTAGTTGTATTTCTGAATTAAACTTGTGTATTTTCTGTGTAAACTAGTGTTCTTTCTGTATACAACTTGTTTATTTTCTCTGCTAAATGAGCATTCTTTATGTATTAAACTTGTGTATTTTCTCTGGTAAACTAGCATTCTTTCTGTATTAAACTTGTGTATTTTCTCTGGTAAACTAGCGTTCTTTCTGTATTAAACTTGGGTATTTTCTCTGGTAAACTAACGTTCTTTCTGCATTGAAGTTGAGTATTTTCTCTGCTATATTAGCATTCTTTCTGTATTAAACTTGTGTATTTTCTCTGGTAAACTAGCATTCTTTCTGTATTAAACATGTGTATTTTCTCTGGTAAACTAGCTTTCTGTCTGTATTAAACTTGTGTATTTTCTGTGTAAACTAGCATTCTTTCTGTATTACACTTGTGTATTTTCTGTGTAAACTAGCATTATTCAGCATTAAACTTGTTTATTTTCTGTGTAAACTAGCGTTCTTTCTGTATTAAAGTTGTGTATTTTCTGTATTAAACTTGTGTATTTTCTGTGGTAATCTAGTGTTCTTTCTGTATTAAGCTAGTGCATTGTCTCTGCTAAACTAGCTAGCTTGGTCTGTGTTAAACCAGTGTCCACTCTCTGTTAAATTTTACTTATAATTTACGTTTTTTTTTTTAGCTAGCCTGCTTTTTCTGTGTTAAACTACCAACAATTCGAATAACAACAACCTGCAACCATCCTGCTTTAATCAGGCCTCTTTGAAAGTATTTTTTTTTAAAAGGCTCATTCTAGTCTCCCTCTCAAAGCTCTCATGTCTTACTAGCTGGAGACGAAGCAGGAGACTGACCATCTGATTCTTGAGTTAGAATAATTGTTTTATATCTTCCCCCTCTCCAGCCTCTTAGTGCTATAAAATGATGGAAAGTGGCATTTCAGTCAGTAATAACATTAGAAAATGGCACTGTGTAGGCTTATGGTTCTAGACAGACGTTTTAAATCACAGCTTGGAAACTCAGTCCTCACTTTGCCCGAAGACAATGGAAGGAGATATCAAGCAATGAGGCTGAATACAGAATGTGTCTTGCTCAAAAACAAAACACAAAAATCCTTTGCATTTTCGATGGTAGCCCGCAGCATTTTTAAAGGAAAAAAAACTGACTTATGCTGTGCAGGTCACCGTCGAAATAATGGGAAGTTTATGCAAGGCAGTATTGATGGTAATCTTAGAAAGCTGGCCCAGGCACTCGAGGACAAATGCCTTCCATTCCTCTTCACCAAAGCATCTCCAGTATTACAGACTGTATTTTTTAATCACATATTTTTAAGTCAAGGATGGCAAATGTGGTCCAAAACTCATTTTGGAAACTTTCTGGTGCATAGTGTCGGCAAGGTCTGTCGAAAATATCGCCTGTTTATCGGTATCGCAACATCGGCCTCTGTGACTTTGATGTAGCAGAAGGATACTGTATGCAAATATGTTTCCGGGTGCTCCAGGTTACTGGGTGATATTGATCCCCATATTCTATATTTTCCTTCCATTTCATTTTATATGTATATGTGGGCGGAGTCTAAACTACTGCAGGCTAAATAAGATGATATGTGTTACTTTTTTAATGTATGTTTTTATTTTAATTCATTAACCCTTAAATTTACACAATTTTAACTATGTGAAGTTCCTTCTTTGTGTTTTAACCAATGAGGGGCGCCGAGGGGCAAACCTCACTCAAGGGAAACTCAGTGGTGTCACTAGCAGTTAAGATTCAAACCCCCAACCTGCTGATTGCATGTTTTGTTACATCACAAAATCTATGAATTGGAAACAGGCAGTTTTAGTAGTTTACTATCATATATTGACTGTATTGAATAGCATACACCACATGGACAAAAGTATAGGGACACACCTGTTTTTCAGGGTTTGGGCTGGACCAAGTAATTTTGGACAACACCAGGCTTCCAAACCTGTGGACCCAGTTTGTGTTCTGTACCTTGTGTTCTGTACCTTTTCTGCTCCAAAGCAGCTCCATAAAGACGTGCTGGAGGAGTTCAGTGTGGAAGAGCTTGACTGGTCCACACAGAGTCCTGACCTCAACCCCATCCAGCACATTCAGGATGAACTCGAACGAAGATTGTGATCCAGACCTTCTTGTCCAACAACGGCGTCTTACCTCATTAACGCTACAGAATGAATGGGCACAAATTCCCACAGAAACTCCAGAGTATTGTGGAAAGTCGTCCAAGAAGAGTGGAAGCTTTTATAGCTGTAAAAATGGACCAACTCTATATTAAAGCCTATTGGTTTGAATGCAATGTTATTAAAGTACCCATGGATGTAATGGTCAGGTGTCCCAATACTTTTGTCCACAAAGTGCAAAGTTTACATATTTCGAGACTTTTTAATTCCAGAAAAGGGATGGTATAGGCCCTTTAGCATATTAAACACAGAGCAATCTCAATATTTTGTCCCTATTGAGGAGACCTAATCCTGACTGAAAATAAGATAATATTTTATTAGTCTCACAGCTGGGAAATCTTCTCCTTTTACAGATAACCCTCAATCTAAGATAAGATAACTCTACAAATGTCGACTGTATGCCTAGGATGTCATGTCTTGTTTATATTTCTTATGATCTTGCTAAACAGTGATGGATGATGTTTTGCATTTGAGACTTATGATACATTGCTAGGTCCAGTCTGGTGGCTCGTTTCTCCACCTGATGCCATTTTAATGACCTTACCAAAGATAATACAGATACGCTTTGCACTGGCTTGCACTGGAAATGGCAACAAAGCCCCATTGCCAGTGGTTTATGGCCACGAAAGAAGTGGTAGATGGGAGCTTTTAAAAGCAATTCTTCTCTAAAGTCTCTGTTAAATTGTTCCACTCGTGTTTTCGTAGCTAAACTCTTGGTTTTGTAAAGCCGTGCGACCGATAATTCAGTTCTAAGCTGTTTTAATTTGCCTAAATTCTCCAGAAAAATGCACCTGGAAGGTAATGAAGCGAGACTGAAGATTACCGGTTGGGTTGGGATTGCACCTTAAAAGCACAAAGGAACGGAAGTTAGCGAAAACATGAAGGCAGCGGGGAAGAGACAGCCCCCTGGCGTGAGCAGTCAAGAAGCGGGGGGCTTCAGGGGTTCAGGCTTTGATTGGTTCTCAAGAGAAAGTGACCTCTAATTGGACTTCATGAGAGCTCCTGGCAGGGGGTGGCCATTCTGTTTTTGAGTAAGAGATGATGGGATAAAAAAAGAAAGAAAACTCTGGTTTTATGCTGAGAAATTGAGACATTTTGACAGTCCAGGTTAGGCATCAGAAGCATTTTTTATGTGGGAGTGAGGCCTGGGGGCGGGGTTTGGGTGGGGGCGGGGTTGCTGCGTGCATGCAAAGTCTCATAATTGTAGGGGGTGGGGTGTTTGAATCTTGAATCTTGGGTGAAAGAATCCACTACACTTACTGGACAGAAGAACACACACCAGTGGAAATCCACTCCGGGGTTTCCTCCAACTCACCACATGCAGGTGAAGATAATGGTCAGTGCAGAGACATGCTGCTGGGATTTCCAGTGGTGTGTTTTTCTATCGGTTTAGTGGAGTGGATACTTTCACCAAAGATCAAGATTCCGCAGCGCTGGGGGAACTCATTATTTATGGTAAATATGTGTGTGGGGTGGGGGGGTGGGGGGGTGGGCAAACCAATAATTATGGAGGACACGCCCCCCTCTGGTTGAACAGTGATGATGCCCATGTCAGGTGTCCTTATTAGCTCTCCAGACACAGTGGGGTGATTTCATTTGTCAAAATTGGAGACTGGTCCAGAAATCCCTAATAAAGAGCATCAGAGGTAATGAGGACCAGTCTAAAACCCATCGGGTCTGTAGATGTGTCCTCTAAGCTACGTGGTGTTGATTGGATTTCAAGTTGAATTTATTAATTCCGGGACGAGATGTTAAATGAGCGCCAGCGCTGCTGAAACGCTGTAGAATGTGAAGGTCGTAACGAAGCCCATTTAGATATCTGGCGCGGGGAAGTGGTGCAGATATGAGAAACGACAGAGAAAATGTTTACACCGACAAAAGCAGTTAAGCACAAGGGCCTTTCCTCTGCAGAATCCAGTCAAGGCCTTATCTCATAATAGATGAATCAATGAATGAGGGATCGGAGGTTCTGCATGTTCTTCACCGATAGACTGAGGCACGAAGAGTACTTTATAGTACTTTTCACCACTGGATACAAAAAGGCAGTTTTTTCGAAGCTGCAGTTTCCTGGCTTCCCTTTATCTGGACCAAAATGAGATCTGACATCATGTCGTTGGATGATGATGATGATGACCAGGTGTTTTGACGCCATGTCCATCAAAAAGTTGTTTTTTTTTAAGTAGGTGCTCCATTCTTCTGTTTTTGCAATTGCATTTTATGCCCACACTGTAGTACATATCCTGTATTTCTTTTTCTTTTCCATACATAAGGCCTAGATTGGTATTTCATATTGTATCTTATACACTATTGTGTGTGTGTGTATAGCGGGGCGGACGCCATAGAATGGGGATACAAGAGGTTTTAATGAACTCAATAAAAACATACAAACAGAGCAGAACAACACCAACCGGGGAATACAAATACACAAACAGAATAGCAACGTCAAAACAGAATGGACCCGTGCTCCTCAAACTAACAAATAAACAAAAAAGGTTTCGGACTCTCACGTCGAGCCAGGTGATAGGATAGAGGCACCCAGGGTCAGGACAAAATGGGGAGGAACACTGGTCTGCGGACAAATAAGAACAAGTATTAATACACAGGGGAAAACGAACCTCTCCAAATCTAACACACATAGAATCAGAGGACTGACTGACAGACAGACCCAGCCACTGGGCTGAGCAAGGGTGATACAAAGAGGCAGACATACTTATCCTGAAGGACATGTTAAAACGAGCTGGCACAGGATGGGAATATGTGGTGAATATACAGACATAGGAACCTCTCTGACATTATTTAAAACACAGAGAGGACAAACATACATACAGACAAGATCGCTCTGACCAGCGTTTCACACCGAGCTGGCACAGGTTAGATACAGGTGTCGAGCAGACAATCTTCAGAACCTCTCTGGACTTCACCTAGAACACAGAGAGGACGAACATACAGAAAAACAAGACCACTGCAACCTGAGTCTCACATAGAGCCGCCCAGGGTAGGTACATGTGGTGAGCAAACGACAACAGAAACCTCTCAGGCCAATAACTAGAATACAGAGAGGACAGACAGACACACAGACTGAGCCACAAGGCTGAGGAAGGTCAGGATAGACCGACAGACAGGGAGAGCCCACACACCAGACACAGAAACTCGCGCAGGAGCCCATGAACCAAAAGACACAACAGACAGAAGCAGGAGCGGGGAGAGAAAAAGACACCAGCTCTCATCTTTGCACAAACAAAGGACTCGCTGGCCTCAGAGCAGCCGGGAACACACAGGGACGAAAACAGGAACAGGGGCGACTTACATCACAGACAGAACAAGACAGGAACAAACAGAGGGTCCGTGCTTCTCGCAATCACCAAAAGTAGAACCGGTACTGGAACCTCTTAAAGCCACACCGGGGGAAGAACACAGGTAGACTACCCTCCAGACCTCCCCCAACTTAGTCACCAACTCCCTGGATGCCCCCTGAACCCGAAGCTCCACCGTCTGAAGTTCCACCATCCTAGGTTCCACCGTCTGATGACGCGGACGGGAACCTCACAGAATGGGAACCTCACAAACGGGAACCTCAATAGCAGGGGCGACACAGGGAGGGGTGATGCCAGCAGGGGCGAGAACCCGGAGAGTAACTATGGGAGAAAAGGGGAGGAGAAGCACGGTCCTGAAACAGACAGACAAATTACAAACAAGCAAAATACACACAAACCAGAACAGTCACTTACATTCCAAGTGTCCAGGACCCGAGCTCCACAAACAAACAGGCCAACAACCAGTAATCTGATACAGGGACAAGAACAGACACTAGCTGAGCCAAAAGCCTACCTCAGTACTGTCGAGGGCTCGGCTAGGCTCAGGCACTCAGAGAGTCAAGGACTTCTTCCTCTGAAATCACAGGTACAGTGAGAACGTCTCTTCTCCACGGGCCGTACAACCCAGAGTCAGGAGGACTCGAGGTTCTTCCTCGGAGTAGCCAGCGCGGAGATTTAATCCTCCGGTCATTGAGGGAAAATAGAACACAACCCCGAGTCAGGAAGTCTCGAGGTTCTTCCTCAGAACCACCGAGGAGAAATTGTCACTCCTCGGACCATCGAGGAAACCTCAACCTGAGTAGGAGGACTCAAGGTTCTTATTAGGAAAAAACCGAGGAGGGATTATCTCTCCTCAGACCATCTAGGGAATTTGGACTGGATCCAATTGGATCGGTGCTGACAGTGTGCCGTCACGAGCTTAAAATCAGACCAAAGGGGGACAGAATCCAAAAGGATAGACGCCGACCGTGCGTCCCGCGGGGACCAGGGACAAACAGACCAAGTGGGGACAGAATCCAAAGGGATAGATGCCAACCGTGTGCCATGCAGGGACCAGGGAACCAACAGACCAGGACAGGAGCTCAGACCTAGGACACAAGGCAAGTGACAACAAACAGTCAAGATATAACAAACAAGGAAACAGCCAGAACACACCACACAAACCACAGATATTTGACAAATGAAGCCTTAGCGACCTATGGTCAGAAAAAAAGGGACACACGGAGAGAGAAAGGGGAAAAAAGGAAAAGAAAAGGGCCAAACTCGAACGTGACGGCCCATCCATCACATTGTTAAGTATTAGTCCAAATACCGTATTCGTATAAAACACGTAATTTGTGCCTTTCCGAATTTGGGATCGGCTCCACCCCAATATGTTTATATGTATATATGTATTAGTGCTGTCAAGCGATTAACATTTTTGATCTAATTAATTACATGGTGTGGCGATTAATCTAATTAATCGCATTTAATGGCACATACATACGGACTTCACAAGAAGCAGTTTTTTTTACCATTTATTATTGAATACAATCCTATCACTTAGGCTACAATGGTCATGACATTTTTATGACTGACTGAACCAAACCTATGAATTAGGTTCCAGTATATGACAGTTGTAAATTTTTACACACTTCCTCGCTTTTTCAAATGAACCCAGCCATCATTATCATCGCTATTTCCAGCCCTATTCAGACACAGATCACCCTGCTGCCTCTCCTACCTCTCCCAGCTCTCTCACACACAATATGGCCACAGCACTGAGTCTCCGCCCCTCTGGAGGTCTGGAGAGAGCTAATGCTAAAGCTACTAAAGCTACGGCGCAGCTGCCCTCCGAAGTTGAACCGGGAGACGCGCGAGTGTCGTTTCCAAAAGGCAAATATTCCCCCTCAGAGTCAGAATCGGAAAAAATCATTCACAAGACACGGGACAACTTTTTATTCGCCATTTTGGCGTTTTTTTCTTCCAAATCTCACATGCTTACTCCAAATCTTACGTGCTATGAACTGAACTATGCTCTGTGGCTGTTTATGCAGCAGTGATTTGGGAATATGACGCATTATTCTTCTGCAGACTAGTGGCAGGGCTTAAAGCGTTAATTGCGTTAAAATTTTAATGTGTTTGTGACGGGTGCCTCATCCGTTTCCCCGCCTCGTCTGTCCCACTCTCAGTCCCCTGAATTTTTGGTTTCCCTTTTCCTTTCCCTCTTGGATTTCCTTTCTTCCCTTAACTTATGTTCACCCTTAGTAGGTCCCCTTGCTCCCTTCCTAGTGTGTCTCCTTAATTTGTAATACTCCCCTCCTATGAATAATCACCTGCGCCTCATTTCCCCTCGTCTCACCTTCGCCTTGTTTGTTCCCCTTACTTAAGCTGGCTGATCCTGTCTCTCCCCGAGTCAGTCTTGGTTGAATCATCTCCTGTATCTTGTACTGCACCAACTCAGTTAGAGATCTTGGTGGCAGTGATCTAGTTTGGTAACTTGTTAGCTTGTTTGTGTAAACCCTTCGCCTGCACCAACTCTGGTAGAGATCTTGGTGACAGGGTCTTGTTAGTTAGTTCGCTTGCTTGTTTGTATACTCATAAAAGCTTTGTATCTTGACTAACGTCTCTTTCCATTTCAGACCTGTGTTCCTCTCATTATCCCATGACACTTGGTTTTCTTTCTATATATACGTACATATATATATATATATATATATATATATACATACTTTGTATACTATATGTACAAATACCATTTACATACATATATTAAAATCTATCTTTACATTTATCAATATGTGTCTATATCTTGTATTCATGTTTTAGATTGTATATTATCATATATTCTATCAATCAGTATATTGTTCGTTGTATGTTTACATATCGTTGAAGTTTTAGTGTTGTGCTTGAGAGATGACCTTAATTAAATTCCTTGCATGACGTTGCTTATATTCTTGGCCAATCAATGTGATTTTGATTTTGATTTTCTCACATTATTATAATATTGTAACACACAGGGTTGCCTACAACCACAGAAAGAAAATTGCGATGCTCAGAGGGAACATCACCAATCATTAGAGAGCGTGACTATATGAAACCAGAACATTACCCCACTGCTTGCCTTCTTAATTTATTACAAGCCTTTAAATCTCTTGCTGATGTTCATACATTTCAAAATGTCGATCCAGGCCTTCACACAATCTGTCACTGTTCTCGAAAAACAGTTAGAGATTTTTTTTCACTATGTCATTTGACTTCTATTATATTTCTTACTTTCACATTTACTATTAAGATGCTTTTGCAGTATTCTCATATTTTAGATGTTGCACTTCTTTTATTTATTCAATTACATTACATGCTTTCTTTGTATTATTTGTATTTTGTTTTCATCTTCTTCTCCTCCTTATTATAATAATAATAATAATAATAATAATAATAATAATAATTATTATTATTATTATTATTATTATTATTGTTATTATTGTTGTTATTATTATTATTATTAATAATTTTATTATTTTGTTTTTTTGTTTCATTTTTAATTGTTTCATGATTAAATCTATGTTTTATCATTTAGAAATGACTTGCCTACTGTTTTTCCTTTAGCATGGTGAAGTATTTGAGCTTTGTTCTGAATGTATGAAAGCTGTAAGAAATAAATTGTCGGCCTTATGCCGAGTGCAGCACCACTGAAAGTGACAGGTGTTATGTTATGTTATGTAGTTTGAAGAAAATCCTACACAACGCATGGCATGGGTTCTTTTATAACCTTTTACTCGAACAGCCACAACAAACATTACAGAGACTTCTTCTTCTTCCGTCCCCGGTTCACTATAGCTTCTGGGTAATGTAGTTCGTTAATAATCTCTACACATATCAACACAACAGGTATGTGATATTTGTGCGAGGAAATGACGGGTTGTGCTATAGGTTTGTAAGAGTGAGACTCCCTGATGTCATCTGCCAACACACAGCTACACACAGCTGGTAAAGACCTGACTGGGAATAAAATAAAACTGGTGACTCACGGAATTACACAACAGCAGATTTGTTTCTTTCCGTGTCACATTAAGTTTTTACGTTCTGCGTTTATTCTAGCACCGGCAAATCATCAGTGATCCCGTTCACATGCATTTGCATAAAATAATTCTACATGACATGACATACACATAAACACAGACCAACACACATTTTACATTTTACAACATATTACATTTTTCATATGAAAATCTAGATCAAGAAATCAAGAAATCACAACAGATTTATTTATTTTTCCTTATATAGTTATTTACACCCCATTTCTAATACTATAAAATCTGTCAAGACATTGTTTCAAAGTATCTAGAAATGGAATGTTACATGTTTTTTCTAGATTTTAGGTTGATTTCCTCTCTCTGTAAAAATTAAGGTACATTATAAAGTAGAGAAAGTTCATTTGCTTGTAAGTCAACAAACATCAGCAATAT
>JBBKCR010059365.1:0-10511 GCA_037577295.1 Ladigesia roloffi | reverse complement strand
CTGCTGAGGAAACAAAGTCACCTTCGACTTGGATGCCCTGGGGGTAAGCAAATAAACATCAGATTTTCATATTGGGGTGAACTATCCCTTTAATAATCATTTTAAGTTCACACTTTTACACTAAAAAAGAACCGATTTCTCACCTAAGAATCAGTTAAACTGATCATCTAGCCGAGTCAAGTAGAGCTTTATACTCAGAGTTCAGAGGGTGAAAAGGGGGAATTAAATAATAATTAAACATATCAATATATCTAAAACATAAAATATAAAGTACTCTGAGGGGACACGACAGAGAATATAACAATATCGTAAACACGTCAACACTGTAAACAATAACATTAGAGTTCCTGCCCAGTAGAATAAGAGTCAGAGATCGGCGAGTCTGTGACCCAGTGGGAGGGTTTAGGTGGTTAAATGTGTCTTATAGTGACAGATGATGGATTTACACTGAGGATGTCAGAGGTTTAACAATTTATTTTTATTTTTAAAAGCATACTGAGTGTGTTTCCACCCATATTTGGCCTAACTTTAACATGGTCTTGATCATGAAGGTGTGAGATGACCAGGTGTAAACACAGTCCATCACAACATCGGTAAACACTGAACACACCAGGGAGAGAAACCGAAGAGAGCCCAAACAAACACACATTATTTTCCTCCATCTGAACAAAGTGCTCAGGGCTTAAGGGTTCTTGGTATTTTAGCATCAGATCGGTGGTGACCTTTGGAAAAATGAAAGCGCTTAAATTAAGTCAGGGGATTCACAACAAAAAAAGTTTAAGCTTCATCAGATGGCACTGGGGAAGTCTGAAAGTGATATTATTCATCTGTAGAACCACATTTATCCACAGGAGCTTTAGACGACATGCTGGAAACAAGAAAGAGGCTCCAGGAATTAGGGATTGCGTGCAATATACCATCACATGATCACAATATTCTAAAACTGACAATATGTTTAGGGTCTGAGTGCATCAACATCTCTAACAGAGTACTGAAAGGGAAGGAGTGAGAACCGACTGAGGGAATGAGGGCCCTGTTAATCAATATCTGCAGCCCACCTCAGCACAGCACCACTGCAAAGAAGCTTCAACTAAAAATACACACACTAGCTCAGCTTTTACAGCTTGTCCTGCCATCGTTTGTCTGCTTTTGACTGTACAACTTCAGAAAAATAAAAATAAAGGAGTTCTGCAGTTAAAATTTAAATCTGCATCTCTCGGAGTGTGAACCGGTTCCAGTCCAGTGTGTGTTAAACTCCTCCACAAGCTCCTCCTTTTTGTCAGTAGCTCTTACAAACAAAGGTAAAGCTGTTCAGTTTAGTTATAAAATCTAAAAGCTGAGAAACTGAACATTTTTGCAGGGGACGCATTTTTTCCACAGATTTGTACATAGCTTAATGTTAAAATAATAAAATGGGCCGTGTCAGTGACCGTATATAAATCTTATTAGCCCCATTCAGAATTTCTAGGAGAACCACGCATGGAACTCCACAAGTCTGCTTTATCAGTTTCGCAGGCCCAAATGTCTGAAGCCAGACATCAACTCAGAGCAGATTCAGGACATGAACTAGCCCAAAACGAGAACAGGTCAGGAGAAAAATGCTGTATGATTATATCTCAGCCTCTTAAGACTGAAGATGATGCGTTTCCTGATTTCTGACACTTTACACTTGACCGATTGGCAGTACTGTCAGTGTACAGCCAATAAAAACCTGCATTAAATAAAAGCAGTAGACTGGTCAGCTGAGAAGGTCTTGTTTATTTACTACCCAAGGGGTCATTCCATACCAACCCACCTGGACCTCGAAGTTCAGGCTAGGGACTTTATGGAAAAAAAAACATCTTCTATTAAATTCTTGAGACTCTGCAAAATCCTAAAGCCCTACTTCAAATACATTTTAGAAATGAATATCTGAAGCAGGGTGCTTGGAGCCAAATTCCATATTTGACCCCAAACTAAAGTATAGGAATATTTTATAAAAGCTGCCTCACGTGGATGTTGCCTCGTTCTGAAAAGTGTGCAGAGATAAAAACACCCACAGCTAGAGTCTCTGAGAGCTGCCAGATCAGACACTCAACACATTTCTATACATACCCCATTACAGCAATCTACTAACATAATCCATGATATTTTCTAAAAAAAACAGGCACATTCACATCATTTTGGAGTAGACAGTACAGACCAGAGGTCACCAGTGGGCACTAGAGATCAAGGGTATCCTGTTTTTAACCCCAGTGTAGTGTCTAACATTACATATTATCCTGTTACTTTTCTTTTCTTAAAGGGAACATAGCCTATTATACAAAACTTCCTTTTTGTATTTCCATTTGTGAAAGTTTTAATCTCAGGAATCATGTGCTTCAAACCATTTGGACAGCTCCTCTATTGTGATGTCAGAATAAGGAAATTTGCATAGAACCATCCCTCACCTGTGGAGCCCCACCCACTAGATTAGTTGAAGTGTGGCTATTTTGGTTTTAAGGTGAGTTTGCGTAAGTTGGCGAGCACTATGGCTACAGGCAAAGGCAAGTCACCACTAAGTGTAGAGTTCATCTCGCTCAGGGTTCGACTGGGGTCCAGCACATATGGCTGATAGCGCCTTTGTTCTCTTACATTTTCATGTGGTAAATGCAGCGTAAGCATGGGATGTGTGGGGCGTAGCCAGCAACAGCTTATTTGCATAAAAGTGAAAGAGCCCTGAAACGGCTCATTTTAAAAGAGATTGCAACTTTCAGGAATAGAGCTGATGAGACTCTGTATGTGAAAGAGATTTTGTCCAAAGAACTTCATGAACATGTTTTGAAGCCTATTGACCTGTAATACCTTGTAAAAACAGAAGAATACTTCCCCTTGAATCACATCTGAAAATCACAATATCTATGAAAAAAAGCATTTGAAACATTTGTATTTAACAAGAAGCTCAGATAAGTTTGGGTAAACTCTGTTCTAGTGTAATGAATTGGAAAACTGTGGCTTAGTTTCCGTGGAGAAGCTCTCAGTTTCAAGAAGTTTGGTGACCCCTGGTATAGACAATACAGACAAAGCCTATAAATACACTGCTTAATAAACAAACCAACAAAATACTAACATCTTTGCAAAACAAGCCCAAGGCAAACAGTCCACACCAGTGTTTACAGCTTAGAATTCTTAAAGCACTGAAAACTGTGGAAAATGTTTAGAAGCACAGAGTGGTGGGGCTTCTGCGGTGGTCAAATTTCACATATGCATAACTTTAAAGATCTGTAAGATCTTTAAATAATCCGTAAATAGTAGCCCATTAATATGTAGAAAATGTGTTGAGAAGGTTTGTGGCCACTTCAGACCAAAACAACTTTATTTACCTGTGTTTACCTTTAACTGATGAAAAAAAAAAATCTGGTAAAGGTCAGTCCACTGCAGTTGACCCACGAGGCCTGTGGTGCAGGGACAAGCATTCTTACTCTGCTACACTGTCGCACGCAGTACAGGATGGAGATCCTGATGTGAATCAGGATCCTGAGCTTGTTCGACCATCCCTAGTTGTGAAACAAAACACATTCACATATTCCAAGAAATTCCATGGGGTTTAAAAATTGCAGGATGATCCTTCATCATGTCACATTACTGACTATAGCCATACATGTTGGGGCGGCTGCCAGCCTGATGGTTAGGCCGTGGCCCCAGCAACCAGAAAATTGTGTGTACGCGTCCCAGGAGTGCTAGTGGCACCACTGAGGTTCCCATGAGCAAGATATCATCCCCACAAACTGCTCCCCGGCGCCCCCCCTTGGGTTTAAATGGATTTAATGTGTTAAATGGGTTAAATGCACAGAAATAATTTCACACTGTGTCCTGTGGTGCTTTAAAAGGGGCCACTTTAACTTTTATACCACATTTGCCACTAGTTGCCACTTAGTAAAAATAATTACCAATTGGCATCAAACTTGTTTTCCCTGTAAGAACACGACAGCAGCGACTGATATCAAATTGCAAGGCCATGCAAAAACAGAGTGAAACCTGAGAGCCTGTGTTGTACGGTTGCTTTGTGTGTGCCCTCGTTAAGGTCAGGAACCTACATATGCACCACCGCCACTGCGGCGGCCGAGGCGTGACGGGCGCTGGCGTGTTGTGCTGGAAGCGTTAATGAAAATGAACCGATTGGATGCAATCAACCCACAACTGCAGCCTGCCTTAATGAGCCTGGTGCTGCAGGCCAGCCCACTCTAATTGAGCCTGGCTCGGCTAACGACACGCTCTAGTCCACAAACGGCAATAAATACAATGTAATAAACTGATGATTATGCAAACAGAGCAGCTCCAGCACAGAGAGCCCCTGAATACGTGCCCCTCTGGAGAAAGCAACTATGTTTCAATGAGCTCCAAAGGAGGAGTAAACATTTCCCTAAACAACTGTAAATAAAATGATACATTCATATCTACAGTAGCGATGTCACAATTATAGATACTGATGGCATGATTACCATCAGGGAAATAATCATGGTTTCACAATAATCTTGTTATTCTTGGTAATCTTGTTATTCATTTCACAATGTAGACAATCACATTATTTAGACGTTTCTGCCTTTTATATACTACAAAAAAATACACAAAATACAAACACAGTGCATAAATGGAATATAAACAAATGGATACTGCCATGAATGGTAATAGAAACTGTGTTCTGTGAAACCAGAACTAAAAGTTTATTTCTTTAGAATTTCATTTAAGTTTACATATTAGCTAATTTCTCTATTTGAAAAAAAAGCTGCAGGACTGGAGCGCTCTTTCGTCAGGAGTGCTTCAGTCCTATCAGTTTATGTTAAGTGCAAAAACGGAAGCTTATTCGTGTTCCTGATTTTCGTCATTTGCTGATTGAACTCTCTCCGTGTTTCTAGCACAAACGCACCTCTGGTGAATCTGTTGATAGCTCTGTCATAATGTACGGCCTTTACGATTAATTAACCGTGTCGTTTTAAATCGCGATTAATTGTGAAACCGGTTAATCGTGACATCCCTAATCTCCAGTGGGTGTTTTGTTCAGGTTGAATCTACAGATTCTTTTCTTTTGCATCAGCCAAAACAAGCTGCTATCATATTACCTGTTTGCATAAGCTAGAGTGGTCCTGTTTCACAAGATAAAACATCTAGAGAACATTCCAAGTCAAAACAAACATCCTCTCCTCGCCCGGTCCATGTTTGGGTTTTTTTGGGCATTATGCTCCTGTTTTTGAAAGCTCTCCGCTCTGCCGAGCAGACACAGATCGAACTGAAGGTATAAACCGCAGCCATGGATTACAAGCTCCTACCGACAGCGAGAGACTGAAACTCACGACTTTCAGAAGAAGTAAACACATCCAGTAGCCAAAAAAAGAGCAGAGGTCAAATCTGTTTACCCTAATCACACTTTAACGATGATATCCCAGTAAACCTGCGGTGATCAGTAAGGTGCTTTTAGGGACAAGCTCTAACCAGCGGATCCAAAAAGATCAGGAAAGGTTGGTGTGAGTCAGACATTTATCCATTAGTGGACGCTGGACTCTATTTCTCAGCTGAGTGGGCACGGCGGGCAGAGCGCGGGTCCTGGCGCTAGCAGCTCTAATGCTGATTAATCACCTCCATATCAGAACAATTAGGGCACCAGCAGGCCTACCCTGCTGGCTCGGCGGAAAGGTGCTACAGATAAACCTGCACGTCCAGATTCCCGACTAAAAGGGTCAAATGGCTTGTTTACTTTTGTAGACGTGCAAACTTTCAGAAAGCCCCAGACAACGATAACATTCATCTCAGAAGCTCAGAAGACATAGGTTACAGCAGCAATAAAGGACACAAGGCGTTCGAAACTACACCCCCACCCCATCCTGTGGCCTCTAGGAACCAGACTGCCTTCTTGGTAATGCATCATTCCTCCGGCTAGCTCAGTTGGTAGAACATGAGACTCAATCTCAGGGTCGTGGGTTTAAGCCCCACATTTGGCGTTACACGTTCACTGTCATGTGTATTATATATATGCACTTTATCTTTACTTACTTACCTTCACCATTCTTACCTTCATACTGTTTCTACTGTTTTCTTCACTGTTTCTTAAGGTCAGGGGCTAAAAGCATTTCACTGAATGTTGTCCCAAGTATGATATTGTATGGGACAAATAAAATCTGAATCTGAATCAACTTGACACTGCAATTCACTGGAAATTGCTCTTGGAGGCTATTTTGGCAGTAAAGTGTGTCTAGGTTTCATAAAAAATCTTGCACTCTAATCCAGACCTGATCATCAAGGACAGCTGAGCCTCACTTCTGCACCAATCAAACTTCGGTCAGATCCAGCTGTGATCTCAGCGCTGCGGTCATTGAGCGCCTCGCCCCGCCCCCTCGACTTCACGGTCCGCCCCTTGTCTCAGCATTCTAGCATGTTAAGTGTTCCGCCGTTTGCTTCATTCACTCCAAACTTTTCATGATCACATGCAGTACGAGAGCTAACGAAAAATCCCGGCGTGTTCAAAGCGAGCAAGTCTGGATCCTTTCTCTCGGAAGCGTCCATCAAATGATGCCCTTCCACACCACGGATCTGTGCGAGGCCACTTTTCTGAACTGGCAGCCACGGAAACTGACAGAAACAGCCTGAACTCAGAACACTCTCTCCGAGCGTCTGTCAGTGTGTCTTCCTCATTTGACCAGTTAGTGGCGAGAAAGCAGGCACACCCATCACATAAAAATGTTGATTAAAATTTGATGCCAAATAATCCTTGTGTGACTAGAATTTCTATTATTATTATTATTATTATTATTATTATAAAAACAGCTTTACTTACTATATATATATTTACTTGGCAATAATGCATGGCCGTGCAGCCACAAAGTCTGACATGACTGGTCCCCAGGACAAATAAGTTTGAGAAATGCAATTGACCTAGTCTGGTTGTGAAATTTACCCGGTTTTATTGTGAAAGTGCTTGCTGTCATGCAATATATTTTAAGCTGGTGCGTGTTGTTCTATTGAATCCTGGATCCAGTGATCTGGTCGAGGGAGTCCTGCCCAAGAGTAGGAGTGCTCGCGTGAGAGTCGTTTAAGGTATTCCTGCATTTACAGCGAATTCTGCACGACGCAAGTTCCATTCTAGGTGATTTTCTTTAGCATCTGACTAAGTCATTGCAATTAAAACAAATTTAATGTTAGACTACTGCATTTACCAGATGCTTTTATCCCAAACTGCTTCCATTACCTACCTACAGGGGGCAGTCTCTGTGGAGAGAGTTGGGGTAAAGGGTCTTGTTCAAGAAACCCGTGGTGCTATGCTGAATGTAGGATTCGAACCAATGACTTCATGGTCCAGAGGAAAGTATCATTCCCACTAGGCCTCCAACACTAGGTATGAATCATGATTTTCGAATACTCGAATATTTGATATACGTTCGAATATCGAATAGTTACTTAGAATACCGTTATCTCACTTAAGGGACTCTGGGAAAAAAAAACGGAACAGAAATGAGGACGTTTCCTCACCAATACATCATGTAACGCATTAATTCAGCCAGAGGGTGTCGCTAACACTAAAGCTCCCCCATAGGCTACTCCAGAAGAAGAAAACTGGCAGAGACTTAAGGCTAGTAAAAGTTCCGTATGGCACTCGTTAAATTGAAATGAAGTTCGGCGCAAACGGTCATATGAAGCTGGCAAACCACAGATCAACCACCACCATGCACAGTCATCCGAGAGCAAAGCACCCTGCAGGAGTGACTTCAGGCCATTTCACTGGATTTAGCTTTATTGGCTAGGCAGTTCTAAATGTGGTTAGTGATGCATTTTTAGAACTGAGATAGTCTAGAATATAGTTTAATAGGTGCATTGCTCTTGTTCATTAACTGTACTGTGATTTGGTGTCGTGTGATTAAACAGTTTATAAAACAGTCGATTTTTGAAAACATTTTGAGTAGTTCTCCTCGATTTTCGAAAAGAGTTTTTGCCCAAAATTCATATCCCTATCCAACACCCTGTAAAAAGATATCTGGTCACAGCCCGTTTGGTATTCAGAGTTCCCACCCAACTTCTTTTCCATGACTTCCCCTAACCAAAAAAATAATTTCATGACCTTCTGTATAAAGAAATGTCCAATACAATGTGTGGATCCTGAGCATTTAAAGGGGTTACACTGTTGCTGCACTTAAATTCTTCATTTTCAAATTTACACTTGCCTGGAATGTTTGGCAAGTTAGAGTGTAAGGCCTCATGTCGAGACAGACATCACAAAGATTTTGCATTCTGGAATGTTGCACATTTTTAGAGCTGAGAGGTTTTGAGCAGAACAGAAACACTCAGTAGGAACAAAGAGGCATAAACACACATCTTGTTTTGGCATTATATTCTATTAACAAAATTCTCTGATAATTCCCTCACTTTGCACCCAAATGATCAAACTTCCAAATTCCCCTGTCTGAAAATGCCTTTATTGAAGGTCCCTGATATTCCAAAAACTCCCTGATCCGTGGGAACCCTGGGTATTGGGCTCAAAGCGAAAGGCTGAAAAAGCAAATCACAATCTGCGAAGACATCAATCTTCACACCTTCTAATTCTCAACTACCTAAACGACTGCGAGACATTCTTTTTGGACATTGACTGACAGTGTTCTGCCCCTTTAACTTCTCATGAGGCATTTCCAACCATGTGGTTCTCACCAAGTTGACTGGTTAAAACTACTCCAATGCTTCCATCAATCTTTACATGGAAATGATCAAGGAAGTCTGATTAGGACAAAATTGCTCAAACCTGAATGCCGTTTTTTACTCAACTCTTTGATTCAGACCAGGTTGATGGTATGTCCTTATTTTCTACATGGTTGTGATGCAGAAACATGTCCCACCCTACCATAACTGAACTTCTGAAACCTCTTAGGGTCTGCTGATATTGGGGTAGGATTGTCTGCACATGTTCGGAGCCGAAATGCGATTCCTCCAGCTGTTAACAAGCGAGAGCGAGGATTGAAAGAAATTACATTTCTTGATAAAGTGCCGGTCGAGTTTGATTTAAAAGGCTTCGAGGACGAGGTTAAGAAAAAAATAAGGTTTGTTTCCCTTTATTTTTCTCTTAGAACATTTTTCATCCACCCCTGCTTTCTGAGCCCAAACAACATGACCTGGAGCTGGAACAGACCAGTGTGAGTAATGGACCTAGTTTCTATTTTACTATTTATGGCCACTAGCGAGAACTCAGATGATACAGCAAGGTTGGAAAAACATACTGACTATTTTAAAGACCTAGGAATTGTGTGAATACATCATGATGCGTCATTCACTGTCTGATCCGCAACAGAGAACCTGTATGTTCCATGGCGTCTTGCATTGCGGCCAAAACTGATGAGGCGTCAACTATGTTTGTCCAGCCCAGATTTTTTCAACCTACACGCTCTACCATCTGACTACTAGCGGCTGTACCCTGACTACGAGTGACTCTCACTTTCCTCACCAGGACAATGCAAGATCCAAGGTGAACTAGAATGCCAGTGTATACTTCCACAGTCTTTTCTGGTAAAGATGTGAACCTACCGCCGCTCTTTTTGGGAAATGTACCCGAGATTTAAAAACACACAGCTGACCTTCAGGTCGTACAACCTCAGAAGGAGAGGAAAAGCAAGATGTTAGCAGTCTAAAAGGCCCTCAAGACTCAAAAAAGCTGGTTTTCAGTCGAGCAGAACCCAAAGCTTTATGTTTTTTGACCATCTGCCAAAACAGCACCTCAAGAATGACAATCAGCTCGTAGTTGTTGTTCTGCCATAGACTACGACTACCTGTCGACCTGCAAAGTAACAGGAACAACTAGTTTGAATTTCTGCAAGAAAATGTGAAGTGTGATTACATGGCTGCTATAAAACCCGTATTTGGGGACACAGGCATTGGTTTTATGGACAAAAAAAAGTTTGCAGGAGAGTAAGGAGGGCGTTAAAGACTATTACCAAGCCATCTCTGGTTAAGGGTGGCTGAGTACAAGGGGGAGGGAAAGCATAAGGCTGGGTTTACAGGCTGACAAACGGTGACTCATCTTTTCTTTTTCTTTTTTTATAACCAACCTGAACTTTAGTGTCTTTAGGTCCACATGACTAGAGCTGCAGGGCAAAAATGGGATTTGCAATCAAAGGGTAAAAGTGACATTAGGCTGACGTATTAGTTCCAGGGAAAGTCTTACAGTCATTAGTTCCAGAGACAGTCTTACAGTCATTAGTTCCAGAGACAGTCTTACAGTCATTAGTTCCAGGGAAAGTCTTACAGTCATTAGTTCCAGGGAAAGTCTTAAAGTCATTAGTTACAGAGACGGTCTCACAGTGATTAATTACAGAGACGGTCTTCCAGTCATTAGTTACAGAGACGGTCTTCCAGTCATTAGTTACAGAGACGGTCTTACAGTCATTAGTTACAGAGACGGTATAACAGTCATTAGTTACAGAGACGGTCTTACAGTCATTAGTAACAGAGACGGTCTTACAGTCATTAGTTACAGGGACGGTCTTACAGTCATTAGTTACAGGGACGGTCTTACAGTCATT
>JBBKCR010059344.1:0-10512 GCA_037577295.1 Ladigesia roloffi | reverse complement strand
AGCTCTAAATGTGTGAAAATTGTGTGAACATTGCGCTAAATGTTGAAAAAATGACACCTCTAAATTTGTGGTGCTGTTTTTACAAACGGCGCCCCATAGTCATGTGCTTTAATATCGATTCTATAAAACAGTGGGGGAGATTATATGACTATGCATATTTACAGGAACTGGTGGGGTTAGGTCAAATGGTGCCTTGAATCCCAGTATTATCTTTTGTCTATTTCAGTGATGCTGGAATAATCGACTATTCCCAACATGTGTCCACAAAGTTGGAAGCATGGCGTTGTTACAAAATGTCATGGTATGCTGGAGCATTAAGATTGTCCTTCGCTGGAAGTAATCATCCTGGCCTAACACGGGAAAATCTACACCTAACAGGTGTGTCCCGATACTATTGTCCATCTACTATAGCTGTGTTGCCCTGGGAACATTTCCCCACCTCCAAGCAACTTTCCACCGCTCTGATTGGCCTGGGGTTGAAATAATCAGCTGAGGTCACTGGGCGCTTTTCTGAAAAGTGGAGTTTTCCTGAAGTTTGAAGGGTCCTCTGCCGAAGCAGAAGCTGAGACTCTGTGAAAAGCAGTCAGTCACGGTGTCCTCGCTCTCCCACCATGCCGGAGTCCACTCTGCCCGTGCCGAGGCGCCTGGCCTACGCGATCGGACACTTTCTGAACGACCTGTGCGCCTGCATGTGGTTTACATACCTGCTGGTGTACTACCACTCCGTGCTGAGCTTTCGGGACACGAGTGCCGGGCTGCTGCTGCTCGTGGGTCAGATCGCTGACGGGCTCGCCACGCCTCTGGTGGGCTACGAGTCCGACCGGACCCGAGGATGCGGCGCCTACGGAAAGAGGAAGACCTGGCACCTGATCGGTAAGAGCTCAGAGGGCGATCAGAGTCTTTTCAGAGCAGACAGGGCTTCAGAGAAGTGCTGAGAACACGAGGCTGAACACGAATATGATTATTCAGTATTATGGTTATTCAGTGTTAACTACACGGGATAATTATAATTATTTACCACACATGCTTTACTAAAATACAGCACTACAGTGAATATTATATTATAGAAATTACATTATAAATATGATGTATTATTGCTGACGTAGTGTTTGATATACTTACTAAACTTACTATTACATACTGTATATACTTTGCTGTTATCAAAAAATGTTAAGCAGTGTACCAAAAAAAAAAGAAATTAGTTTCGAAGCATATATTTGGCTAAGTTACTCTAATCTGTATTTTACACTGCATCCATCACTTTCTGCCTAAATCTATCTGGGGCAGATGATGAACCACACGGTTGAAAATGAAAATATAGTGAAACAACTCCGTTCAACACAGACGCCAAACAATTGAAATAGGGATACTGCCTTTCCCACTTTTGCCATCCTCAGCATTATTTAATTTCACGTCTCTCTTCTTCCTTTTGTCTGCACAAGGTGTTTCAAATGGGCTTGAGTCCTGTGCAATACGATGATCAAGCCCAAGGCTATTTTACCATCAGTTTTATCTTCTGGTACCAGGTGCACTTATGGCCACTGCAGCATTCTTCAGCCTCTGCTTCCCTGAGGAGTAGCAACTTATGTGGAAGTTCATTATCCTCCCCTGTTTACCCTCTGTAAAGCCATATAACCAGCTAATGCCAGCCCTGCTTGTGGAGCCTGAACCTCTTGTGAACTTTTGTTTCCCCTTTAATTTACCATGCCTTTAATATTCCGATGTCCCTGCACATGTTGCTCAGCATAATCAGGCCTATTGCATTGGTAGATTTCCAGGAGCAGGATTGGGCACATATGCTATACAAGTATGCCAAAGAAAGCCATTCAGGGTGGGTAAGGTTTATGGTCAGAGGTAAATGTTGCATAAAAGACATGGACCCAGAAGGGTGTTTGTTCAGTTTCACTTACTTCCTTGTATCAGCCAGGTTATCAAAGTAAAATCTGCTGTTGCCATAAATAAAATGACTGCTCGAAAGACCAACTTTTCAAATTGCAGTTTCAGTGAATGAAATCTTTCAGTCTTACGTGGGAAAAGGCTTGAGCATCATACTAACTATTGATTCGATGCAAGCTTATATTTCACGAGTGCATAAAAACAGCAGCACAATTAGCAGATGTGTACAGAGCTTCCCTGAGTATTAATATTAAAGCCATAATTCAGTCAAATTCATAGTTTTCTCCAAACCTCTCACAGTAGACTGAGATGCGCTCACTACACCCAACACCAATAAGGGTCCATATACAATAAACAATATATCAATTAATTGCACGATAATTACAATTTTCCAGCCACGATAATTTTCTCCTGTTTTTCTCTACCAAAAACAGTTGACAACGGACTTCACTGTGGTGCAGTGGTCTCTACCCCCCACTCTCGTTTACTTAGGGTAATAAGGCATGAAGTCTCCTGTCATTAGGCTCTCCTCTCCTAATTGCTAGAGTTATTTGAGAATCGGAGTTAGTTGAGAATCGGAGATTGAATTGGTGTCAAAGCTGAACGTGACAGCTTCAGAGTGGGAGCACTTTGGATTTAAACAGAATGGACATGGTGAACCACTGGGCTATCCGGTATGTCGCATTTGTGGTAAAACAGTAGCAAGAGCAGGGATGGGCAGCCTGAAACTAAGCCCTGTGGGCCTCGTTGGTCTTTTTTAACAGGCCGGACAATGACCGGTGTCCGGGTCTCGGGCCGTTAAGTTGCGGGGCCGGGCCGGGTGGGACCGAGAACACAAATGCATGAGGTTCTTCGTGGGCAGTATTGGGAACATCTCAGTTTTAGGCTGGTGCTATAAATGTGGTGTTCTGTGTTTTTCAGGGACTGTCAGCGTGCTGCTGTCTTTCCCCTTCATCTTCAACCCGTGTGTGGGGTGTGGTGTGGGGACGCCGCAGTGGGTGGGGCTTATCTACTTCATGCCTTTCATCATTGCCTTCCAGTTCGGCTGGGCGGCCACACAAATTTCCCATCTGTCCCTCATCCCTGAGCTGGTCACCTGTGAGCACGCCAAAGTTGAGCTCACTGCCTACAGGTGTGTGTAACGGATTTCCCCACTGTAGCAAAATAACTTGTTTTAAAAAAGTGTGATGGAAAGTATCAATGTAAATCATTGACCTCAGGGAATGGCTCAAAGCATCATGAACCCACACATTTTGGAAAACACACTGAATAAAGAAATGTGATTGCAACTGTTTATAGAGTATAGCAAGGAATCATCAAGCTTTTTTACCTTTACATTTCAGTACAGCCTGACAGTTTTGAGTAAAGAAGTAGTGAATTACTTATGCTTAAAAAAGGAAGCATAATTCTGTGAAAGCTTATGTAGTGTCATATGATGTTTTTATCACCACTGGCAGGACATTCTTCCTTAAATTTCTTCTTGGTACTTCATGGCGAGAACTCTAGGGAACGTCATTCTGGTTAAAAGGGAACACACCGCAAAACATGTCAAAATCAGAGTGACCTAAGGAGGAAAGCATCGTGTTCTAAGCACTCGTCCATGTGCTGCGCACGACTGCAGAGATTAGTTTGTACAACCAGATGCAGTTACAGGGCGCTTGCCTATTAAAAGAGCACAGCAGACACAAAGACCCAAACAGATGTGGAGCTGAGCCAAATCCTCCACAAGTCCTGCTGCAGCTTGAACGTGAGGGTGCTGTTTTTTGGCCAGTGAGAAAATAAATGCTTCGCGTTTTACATGCAAGTGCACAAGTTGGCTCAGTCCTCAGTGGCCCACAGTGTTGGACTGCTTGTTTATAGTCTTGCGTAATGTTTCAGTTCAAATTTCAGAAAGATTATTTACTTAAGAAGCTGGGGTGAGACCATGTTTGGCCATAATTTGTGCACTATGCAGCATTTCTCAGTTTTTTATTTTTATTTTTATTTGTTATCTGACTGATTCATTTGTGTCATTTGTGAGTAATTTCCTGAGGTCAGCGATTTACATCCAGACTTTCCATTACACTCTCATAGAATAGGTTATTTTGCTACAGTAGTTAAATGGGTAGTTTAGTTTCTTCTTTCTTTCTGCTGCTACAAGACATCTGAAGAGACCTACTATATGTATACACACACACACACACACATACACACACTTTTATATTCATGTAATATAATGTAATTCATGTAATGCATATTCTATTTATAATTCTACTGATTATGCTGCTTGTACAATTGGTGCAGTTGTAAAGGGCTTTGAATCTGATCTCTGGTTTGGTGGCCAACTGGTTAAGTAGTTGCTCCTGTGATCAGAAGGTCATGGGTTCATGGGTACCTCGGGCCAGGTACCATCCCCACACAATGCTCCCCGGATGCCCTCAGCTGGTGGCAGCCCCCTGCTTCACTTGGTGAATGGGTTAAATACAGAGAAAGATTTTCATGCTATGTGGTGTTCACATGTGAGGCCACTTTAATTTCTTCTTTTGTTCTGTCAACTTTCCCTCCCATGGAACTAATAAAGGTTAATTTTATTTGATTTTTTCTTATCTTCTCTGCACAGGTACGCTTTTACAGTGGTGGCCAATATTATAGTCTATGGTGTGGCCTGGTTGCTTTTCCACTTTCAGCACTCGGCTGATCCGTCCTTGGCCGACCACCTGAGTCAGGCGGACATCCCGATATTCAGGGTGAGAGCATCGCTAGAGCATTAGAACACAAAGTAATAGTTCAGCCATACAGGATAATATTTCTTGAATGGAAGCCAGTACTCACCAGTTAGCACGATAGGTTTTAAATATCTAAACCGCAAGAGAAGGACATTCACTGTTTCCATGATCTCACAAACAACTCCCCTTTTACATCTATCTGCATGTTAAGTCTGCACCAGATTAGCCCTTACATATTCACAGTGAAATTATAAGGGTTAGGGATAGACTGCACATTTAAAACATGGCATCAAGTCAGAAGAGTTCTCATTTACGTCTATCTGTCTTACAAATGCAGAAACCAAAAAAACGGTTTAATGTTGAACGGGTGTCGAAAATTGGCCATTTAAAAAAGAAGTACAACCATTTGTGGTAGAAAAGACCAGGCAAACATCATAGGCAGACCCCAGGAAAAAAATAGAGAATCTGAGGCCTTTAACTTTCAAACCAGCAGCCACTCAAAACACACCTTTTGACTATAGGGTCAAAGCCATTCAGCAGAGCATCCCTGTCATAACAGAACCTTGTGTTTTCCATTGGTTTGTTCATTACAGCCTTGTTACACAATATTCAGTGCAGCTTGCATTTTAAACTGAACGATTTAATGTGATGGTGACAATGTGGAAATTAATTCAGTTTGAAAAATGACATAAATCAGATTAGAAGGTCTGTGGTTCTACTGTGTGCCTGTTGCATCATGCCGTGAATGTGATTTGCAGTGGCCATTTAGGTTTTCCCCGGCATGTCCAGCCCTGTCGAACCTACAGTTCTCATCAAGAGTTTAGTCACAAAGCCAAAAATGGATTAGAAACCTCTTAATCTGCTTGGATTGGTTCCACTGGGATTTCTTCAAGCCTTGCCATTCTCTTCTGATCTTATTATGCATTTGGTCCTGCCCTTTACATTTGAGTCATTCATATGTTTTGGTTTGTTTTGCTAAATAGATTTAGATATTGTGCCAAAAAGATTACCTGACCATGTGTGTGGGATAGCGGACACAACAGCCAAAAGTGCCAATATCTAAATCAGGACACATCTGGACTTGTTGTTGTTGTGTGTTGCCCTCACATTACTGCAAAATAACCTTTATTAATTCATTTATATTAACTGTCTTTTTGTCAGTGTCAAAAAAACTCTTTACACTGTCAGAAAAAAACCTGTCTCTTTGCACGAGAAAGAAAAACTTTCCAAGTTAGTTGAATCTGGTCAATTGTTGTGGATTTGAGACAAAGTAACTGGCGGCTGGCATTTCTAGTTCAGGATTAAATATAAAAGAAAAACAAGAAATATGGAGATACACATTTTTTTCCAAGAGCAAATATAAACACCACGATGCTTCTGTAAAACACTCTTGTTAAGATTCTGTTAATGGGACTGCTTTGGTATGTTATATACAGAAAGGATTTGTTCTCAATCGCTAGAGTGTGTGTTATCAATGAAGGCACAGGCATGGCTGCATGTTTTTATTCCATCCAGTAGAAACCACCCATACAATCATCAGTTATTTGGATAGTGTGAGCTGGAAAACCTCTTTTAAAATTAATTTAATGTATTATTTAAAGGTTGTTGAAGTTTTTTTAAATGTACTGCTTATTTTACCATCCTCAATATGTATAAAACTGGCCTAGTAGGTAGAATACTTGCCTCTGCACCAAGTGGGCATGGGTTTGAATATTGCTCCAGAGAGGCTGTCACTTTGGATGAATATGTCTGCTGAGAGTCCGAAAAATGTATTAATCCCAGAAGAAATTGCTTATGTAGCGACTGCAAAGACAAACAGACAAGAGCGATGAAATATAAATTCTAAACAAAACTTAAATAAAAATGTGAGGAAAAGGACAAAAGCTGAATATGAATACCCTATGCTATATACAGTAATATTAGGATTGTTAGGAATTGTAGCTTTTTCCTACATATGTGTAGCTTTATGCTACATAATGATGTATGGTATGCTGTCAGTAGACAGGGTAGTGCACTGTGAGATGTAATTTTGCAGCAATTCGTTGATGTACACCAGACATGCCAAAACCAAACTGAGCACTTGTTTTTGCCTGCCAGTGAATTTAAAACAACAGTTATTCATAATCGAGGGCAAAGCAGTGATTTTTTTTCTTTCTTCTTCAGGACCTGGCTCTGATTGTGCTGGGTATCGGTACAATTTTCTCAGTCATCTTCCACCTGGGAACAAAAGAGAGAGTGCAGAACAGGGAGGACAGCGGAGAGCGCCACCCACTGCTGCCCGACCTCAGCATGAGCACCAGGCCCCTTCTGCTCTGGAAACACTGGTTTACTGAACCCTCCTTTTATCAGGTGACTTCACAACTCCTGCCAGGTTCTTGGAGACATCTCGCCTCCTCTTCCATCAAAATTGGCATCATGTGAAAAGCATCTCAATCACTGTAGTTTATCATGAGATGTCATGTAAAGTGGTGTTTTCTAGAGAAACACCATTTTATTTAATGGTGATAGTAAGCAAGTTAACAAAATGGCTGTATTTGCTTTGTATACAAAACCTGTATGATTTTTATTCAGTAATGACAATAGAAAAATATAAGAAATGATTAAACAATTGGGTTCTTGTAAATCTGGGTTCTGTTTTATTTTACAGTGACCTGATTGAACCCCTCAGACATAAATGGATTAAAACATGCTGAAATATATATATAATTACCTTTAATAATGATAACAATTATTACTCAACAATGTCACAGTAGCATATATGTACACATGTGATTTTTAGAGGTATTTAATTCTTAAGATGTCTAGTTATGGTCACCACCACTTTGAACTTTCTGACTTTTTTATTTCAAAGCACCGTGCATGCTTTTTACAAGTGAATTAGAAATACAGATCTGAATTAGAAATTAATTATATGATAGATAGCTAAAATTGTCCATTAATGCTACTTATTTATAAAATAATGCAATAACTACAGTTCAGTTGAAAAATTATATTAATATATAATATATAATATAATATATATTAATAAAAAAATTATATATTAATAATATTAATTGACTCCAATTAGATGACAGATTTGTTTGTTTGTGCTGTAAGTGAAATTACATTTTGGTTTTGCAGGTGGCTATTCTTTATATGTGCACTCGACTGATCGTCAACCTCTCTCAGACCTACATCTCCATGTTTCTGATCAATTCTTTATTTCTACCTAAGGTAAGGTATGTCTACATTTAGCCAATCGCTAAATCTATCAATGATTTATTTTAATGGGACAATTTACAGAGCCATTAGGGTGGTATAAAATACTCAAGAATAATCCGTCTGTTGTATTGAATGGAAGCTGTTCTGTGTCTGCAGAAATACATTGCCACTATTCCCCTGGTCATCTACGTGAGTGGATTAATGTCCTCTCTGGTCATGAAGCCTGCCAGTGAACGCATCGGCGCCACCGTGAGTCCACACTCATAATGATTAACACCCTTCACCTCGCATAGAAATGACCCCGAATGTGCCTACATCCATGAGCCAGGCTTACCCTATACCTTTAAAATTAGAGGGATGAGTATGCAATATGTATCGAATAGCAACGTCCTTCTGTTCTTCTATTACTGTTGTTGTTAGTGATGCTCCGATCAATCGGCGGACAATCGGTATCAGGTGATAATCAGACTTTATGACTCGATTGGGACTCGTTAAACTCGCCGATCTTAAGAACCGATCACAATTGATGACATCAATGCGGGAGGACTAGGGGCGGGTACCGAACCCGGTACTTCATCACCTAATTATAAAAGAAGTATGGATAAACTCCCGCACACACACACACACACACACACACACACACACAACTCTCGCGCACATGCACACACCTTACACAACACGCGCATGCAGACCCACATCATGAGACAACGCTCTCGCGCACACACACGCACAACACGATTGACCTCTTGCGCACGCACAAATACACACACACACACACCACGCGCACACAGACACACACCTCGAGACAACTCTTTCGCGCACGCACACAAACGCGCAACACGATAGAACTGTCACGTGCATGCACACACACCGAGAGAACTCTCTTGCGCATGGAGACCCACACCACGAGAAAACTCTCTCACGCACGCACACACATGAGAGAAATCTCGCACGCATGCACACACACGCACAACAGGAAAAAACTCACACACACAACAGGAGAAAACTCACAAACTCGCACACATACAACAAAGGCAACATTTATCGTCTGATCACCTAGACAAAAAATGGGTGCTTGGTATCGGAGGCAAAAATCCTAATCGGAGCATCCCTAGTTGTTGTTAAGGTAGCCAAAACTGCAAACTGCTTTACCAAATAAAAGGAAAACTTGAATCAATAATGCTACAAATGATTGAAAGCCAACAGTCATCAATTTGCTTTTTCCACAAGACACAAAGTATACCAGTGAGATTGTGGTTACATTAACAGCATAGAAAAACTACAGTATGGTGTACTGTAGATAAAATGGTGGTAAAAAGGATGTCACAGTACAGGATTGGAGTAAGAGAATAAAAACAAACAAGCTGTAGCAATAGAAAAAAATATTCAGAAGCTAGAACATAAACACTGCAGAAACACTGAGGGTTTGCACAGTTTAAGCATTCATGATTGCACTCAGCTGTTCAAGCAAATTATCACTGTAAATCTGTTGATTTACACATGAAGGGTGGAATGTTTATCATGATAAGACCAGGTTCTAATTTATGCATAATATGTTTCTGTATATTTTAAATCTGAAATCACTGTTTTCAGATGACATATTTTCTGGGCCTTATACCCATCATGGGCTTTGCTGTCTGGGTGTTGCTGGACCAGCAGATGGGCAATCGGGTGTTTGGAGCGGCCGTGCTTCTTGGATCTGGTTCTGCCATCATTCTGGTTATGTCACTCTCCATGACTGCCAATCTGATTGGAGATCAGACGGTAGGCTTTAGATTTTTGTGGGTCTAAAGTCCTCATAATTCTCTTGTTCTCTTACTCAGCAGTGGCTGGTCATGATATTGGAATAAAGGACTAAAACAGAACAATCTATTAGGAACTCACACACTGTGGCATTTTATGTGAGAGCCCCTTCACAACTATAAAAATTAACTGTTCGGGTGGTCACATAAGATGTTTCTTTTTGGGGGGCAGCTGGTGGCCTTGTGGTTAGAGAGTTGCCATGCAATCAGAAGGTTGTAGGTTCAAATCCCAGGACTGTTAATAGTTTAAATACATTCACCAAGTTGGCACCTCATTGCTGGCAGCCCACTGCTTCACTTAGTGAATGGGTTAAATGCAGAGAAAAAAATTCACTGTGTGTTGTAATTGTATGACTATGCATGGGACAAAATTGGTATTTGTATATGTATTTGTAAGCAGTGTGCAGCCAGGAACACAGCACCCGTGGAGCAGTGTGTGGGTATGTTCCTTACTCAAGGGAACCTCAGAGGTGTCACTAGCAGCCTTGGGATACAAACCCACAACTATCTGATTGCAGGGCAACCCGTTAATTGCTAGGCCCCTAGCCGTGTGTAAATTTTTATATTAACCACAAAGTATTTCACAATAGCAATTCACTTTTTGTTACCAATCAAGTGAACTACATGCACATCTGTAGGAGTACTAGCCTTTCTGCACAATATATTTGACAAATCAATTAAAAAATGTTAGAGGCAAAAATATATATACTAACTAATAACAGCTATGAGGCTGACCCTGGGTGTCCATAGCAGATGGTAAAATCACTTTACAGAATAATACAACAGGCCTGAGGACCGTATTCAGCATATTACTCCCAGTGATGGGAATAATGGCGCTATAAATAAACGGTGTTACTAACGGCGATACTTTTTTCATTAATGAGTAATCAAACCAGTTACTGTTTCCC
>JBBKCR010059326.1:0-10512 GCA_037577295.1 Ladigesia roloffi | reverse complement strand
GTGTGAACATTGCGCTAAATGTTGAAAAAATGACACCTCTAAATTTGTGGTGTTGCTTTTACAAACGGTGCCCCATAAGGATGCAGTTGCAAATAAATTGACCAAAAATTGTGTGATACTGGAGTGATTGACCAATAACTATAAATGGTGATGGAAAGTAAAAGTTATGACCTTGTTGATATACACTGTATCTTTTTAAATGCAGTTTCAGATTAGTCATCCTCCATTTTAGGAGTTGCTGTCAGGGACCAAATTCCGGGCCCTACGCACAAGTAGTGGCCATGGGCCCCCGTAAGCTCGAGGTACACAACTACCTACAACCTCAGGGGCCCTCCACCCACTCGGGGCCCTCGTAATTATTCCAACTTCTCACCCAACTACGACATCCCTATTGCTGTGTCACATCATTGTCGTGTGCAATATCTTTATTATATGTTTATGATCATGTGCAGTATCATTATTATCTATTATAAGCATTAAGGAACTCAGTACATATAACAACTGCAAACCAATATTTGTGTTAATCACTAAACTACTTCAGCTCTAACTTGATGTATTATCTACAGTATTTATATCCACCTCTCTTACTGACATTTTGTGAATATAGTACAGTGTATTTAGCGCACAATACTAAAGTTTTATATTGACTATTATGTATGATATTGTTTTTGTCACTGTGGGTCTGTGCATATAAGCAATAAGCAATTTCCTGGATCAATCAAAATTTTCTGATTCTGATTCTCATTCCAGGTGACTCACCCTGATTGTCCTTTATTCCAAAGGGGTGTATGTTTGGATGACCCTGTCCTGTTTATGCAAAACCAACTTGAATCTTCACTTTCAGTTTCTGATCACCACACAATTAAAAAACAAAATTCCAAAATTAATTCAGTTCGAAAGCATTTATTTTTCATCATGTTTTACTTGTTTTACCTATTGGCAAACAATTCTTACCGGAAAAAAACATTTTTACATTGAAATATTAGTTACGTGTCATTTTTCAATTCCTGTTTCTAAAGTGCAATTCCTGCACATTTTAGTATGGGCAAATTTGTTTTACAAAATAATTAATAAATTTTTTAAGTTAAATATATATATCCTACTACATGACACAGCATAGAGTCAATGACAACTAACTTCATATACATAGCAAACCTGGGTAAGTAAGAAGCACCCAATACGGTGTGAGGTGAACGAGTGAGTTTTGGAAAATCTTGTACCATGTATTATGCAAGTAGTGAGTTTTGGTTGGTTATACTATTGCACATAAAGAGGTAATGTAAGGAAATACCAGTAGTGTTACCAAAAAAAAAATCACAAAAAATGTGAGTTTTGGAAATTTGCGCCTGAACTCCATGTCAAAGAAGATCTTCAGATAAACAACTCCTGATGCTCATCACGCTTATAGTGGTTCCAAAAGGA
Source organism: Ladigesia roloffi (assembly GCA_037577295.1). Lineage (NCBI taxonomy): Eukaryota > Metazoa > Chordata > Actinopteri > Characiformes > Alestidae > Ladigesia > Ladigesia roloffi. The sequence goes on along the minus strand of JBBKCR010059326.1, from coordinate 9,090 downwards.
TTTCTGAAGTCTATTGTCACGCAGATAGAATATCTGACACCACTTTTGCCTTCCCTGAGTCATCATACAACAACATTCACTGCACAGCCAAATCATATAATATTCCCAAAGATCACAAAGAACCCAGGGTAATGCCTAAGGATCTAGAGGCCCATCTTGCACTGGGTAATGTCGGTGTTCCAATATCCACCTTCAGGCAAACCCAGAACAAGTATAGAATTATAGCAGAGGGGAAATCACTATTCTTCCTTTTTAACCCTTAGAATGTGAGCAGCACGGATCTATGTTGCAAACACAACAAATGGCAGATAGTCATTATATTGCAAAACAGATTCTTATTTGAAAGTTCCCCCTAGATTGTGTTGATGCTTGAGATGCAAAAATAGGAACGTATTGCTTTAATGAGCAACATAATTTGGCAAAAGCCTCAATATTGTGTTCAAAGTTTCAAATTTAAGTCCATTTTTCTGTTAATGGGATAAGGACAGCTTGTTAAATTTTATGGTACTATAAAATCTGGACTCTATCGGGAAATTCTACAGGAGAATTATCATTCACAAATGTCTTTCAATATGCTTTACAGGAATAGAGTAACACTATTATATATAAAATTAGTAGTTAAAAATGATAGAATAAATTAACTAAAATAATACATAGAATATCAATGAAAAAAGATTCAAATGCAATGGAACTGCAGATATATGAAGGAAATGGATACTGCAGCAAGAGAATGACCCTAAACACACACAGCCAATATATCAAATAATGTTTAAAACAGAAAAATGGCACTTAGATGTGCTTAGATTAGGATTTTTTTTGCATCAGGCCTAAAATGTAAAGAGAAGAAGCAGACTGTTCAAATAAATACTTAAATTCCTCCATGTTAATGTTTAGGAGTGTACACTTAAAGCGAGAGTTCAGTTAAAGCCACTGCTACTCAAAAGGATCACAACCTTTACTGAAAATTTCCTTTTTTGTGAATGAATCTAAATGTTCTGATGCAACAGAACTGCTTAACCTGATTTCAATGACTAAAAACAGCGTAAAACAGTATAAAACCAGAGTTTGTTCTCCTACTCACCATCTCTTGGCCCCCTACCTTCCACACACACTTGTGGGCAGAAACTATCCTGAAAGCTCTCTGGAGTTTGTGGGTCTTGTGTTCATAAGTTTATTTTTAAGACCTACTTTGAAAAATATTATATATTGTTTTAACCCCCCAGTAGTGGTTATAATGACATATTTAAATTACAATAACTGTGGTTTTATGTGACATAGGAACACTCAACAAAGTTCAGCATGACGTCTGACACCTCGAGCATCAACACTAAAAGAGGGAACTCCCTTATAAGGAGCTGTTTTGCCATGGGATGACAATTTACCATTTGTTGTGCTTCCGGCACGGACCTGTACTTCTCGTGTTCTAAAGGTTAAAGACAAAGAGTCAAGGAAATCAAAGAAGAACCTGTAACCATGCCAACACCTCTTGGGATTACTTTGTATTCTCAACCCATGGAACGGAAACCTGAGAGCGTTGATGGTTTATAGTATCAGAGAACACAATAATGTGAATTAACTGTGCCACATTATTCATTCATGAATAAATCCACATATTCTGGTGAAAGGGAACACCCTGGACAGGTCACCAGGCAAACACATGTGGACACATGATCACACTTAGTATCACTAATCCACATTAAGTATTCACAGTATTGTGCAAACGTCTTAAGTCACCCAACAATTCCTTTTATTGTGTTTTGAGTTACCTTATTGATGCAAAAATGTTGTTGTATCCTGGTCAAACGGACTTGTCTTTGACATACAGAGGATTTATCTAAATGGGAACAAATGTTTTACTGTCACAGGCTTCAAAGTGCAAAAAGATACAAGGAGTCTAGATAAAAGTGTTCCAACCATTCAGCATTCAGCACCACCAGTATAATGATAACCGCCTGATCATCTGGAATAATCTGTTTCTTCACTGGTTCAGACCTTCAGTTAGATATGCTTTTTTCCTGCTTGAATGATTCACATCACTGTGTGGCTTAACAAACAAGAAACTTCTGAGTCGGCCACGTTCAGGGAGTGTTTAAGAGACATTTGAAAAACATTTAGGAAACCTGAAGAACTGTTCCTCAAGACAATATTCAAAATACAAGAAAAAGCACAATATGAAGAAATGAGAGGTGGATTTTTTACTGTTCTGTTCCTTTGGACTGTGGGAAAACAGCTTCTACTAAAAAAAAACCTATGTATATAAACAAGCAAACTCCATACAGAAAAAAACAGGAATCAAAGGACCTTCTAGTTGTGAAGTAACATCACTGCGCCCCCAACTCCATCTCTTAAAAACTGTAGTATACAGTATTCCAGCCTCTCTCCTGAGCTTAGGCTGCTGCTGGTTAAAATGAGACCGTTTTTAAATAACATCTGCCTTGAAGTCTGTTCTTTTTCATTTAAAAACGAGTAATTAAACGTCTGACTTCCACGCTAAAGTCAGGAGCGCGTGGGCGCTCTGATTCCTCAGCCAGTGACATACTGAAGTGAGAATTTTTTCCTCATGTAGCATTTTCTTCTGTCACATGTTGGAGGGTTACTCCTCTGAAAACGGCACAGATGGTAATAGAACTAATCATCAAAACAAAACAGGTTGCAGCATTTCTCCATTCACGCTGTCACTTCGGCAGTAGCAGAAGGCTGAGCAGATCCCACCAAAAAAACACATTAAGGGGAAAACGAGGACAGCGAAGAGTTCAAACTTCAAAGAGTCTAAGAAAGGTCAAGAGGATTCCTGATGTTTTTCAGAAGCTTATCAGAGAAACGAAGTAAAAAATGAAATAAACCATCAGCAACCCATTGTTTACTTGTTATTGAAAACCCAGTTTTTTTTTTCACAAAGCCGAAAACATCAAGGGGCGAATGGCTGTCAGGGCTTGAAGTGTGTACTTTCTTTGCTGCAAGTAAATCAATTGTGTATGGAGGGGGAGAAAAATATTTTTTTGTTCAGACTTGGCCCATAAATTATGCAGTCTGCGTGTGTAATTTCTAAACAAACAGAGGACATTTGCGCACCTTGAATGAGGATTGCACAATAGATCATCTGTTACTTGCAATCGCTATATCGACCTATGCATGACTGATTTCGCAGAAGGGTGCAATATGCAAATTAGTCTCTTGTGTTTCTGACAGGTGACCAATCACAGCTCAAGGTGAGTTACCAGTTGTTCTGATGAATCAAGGTCTTCATGTAACCCAAAAAAGACAAATTTGTCCTCATTAAAGGTCCTGGCGAATGAATTGCATGAATGGACTCCTAACCAGAATAAAGATTATTATTTAAAATCTGTAGCTTATTTGCCATATATGTTGTATGGATGTGGGGGGGGGGCTCTAAATGTACCATTTGAAACAATATTTACAGACTTAAAACCTGTCCAGAAGTCCAGAAAAGTGATGAAATGGGCCCTTCAGTATCTTGAAAGGCATCGCAATTGTGGTTGCACTGCTGATATCTTTGTCCATATCCTGCAGCTCTAATTTAAACAAATTCATATGCAGGAGAATTATTGTTAAACTAAAGGCATAGCAATAGTGGATTGACATATTCCAACCTGCACCTGCTTGGTACGGCATGTCTTTATACCTGGATGCACACTTCTTTTTCAGTGGAGGTGCAAAGTGATTTTTGAAATAAAAAGGCAACGACTGCGAGAAACAACAGCTGCAGCAGAACTGTGAGCTGTCGTTGGTCCAAAATGCAAATAGTCGGCTATGCTAATGAATCATGGTATTGTTATTGCAGCAGAAAATATGCACGCGGTCCCAGGCCATGAATGGATGCGAAAGCTTGTACGGACAAATGGTCTTGTCATTTCTCACGTCCATAGATCTAAATGTTTGTTGTGGCTGCATTGGCTTGAGGGACAGAGACAGATATACAGAGAGAGAGAGGGAGGGATATATATATATATATATATATAGAGAGAGAGAGAGAGAGAGAGAGAGAGAGGGAGAGACAGAGAGACAGAGTGAGAGGGGGGTGGAAGAGAGAGACAGAGAGAGAGAGAGAGAGAGAGAGAGAGAGAGAGCAAGCGAAGGATGACATTTTCCTGTATAGCAGTGCTCACATGCAGGTGACGATGGAGGAGATGGTGCTGTCAGATAGTCTTTGACTTGTTAGTCGCAGAACAGCAGTGTAGCGTCCAGAGCTAACAGGAGACTCAGGTTTTTACAACTCAGCAAAAAACAGGATTGAGGGACAAATGGGGGGTCAAGTGGGTCAATTCAGCAAAAAAAGAGGAGTAATGGACATTTGGGAGGTCAGATGCTTCAATTCAGCGAAAAAGAGAAGCGAAGGATGAATTAAAGGTCAGGTGGTACATTACAGCATATAAAAGATAAGTAAGGAACATTTGGGTGGTCAAATGATATAATTCAGTATAAAAAGACGAGTAAGGGATGTATGGGAAGTCAGGCAGTACAGTTCAGTATATTAGAGATGATTAAGGATCAGGTGGTACAACTTGACAAGATAATGGACATTTGGGAGATCAGGCAGTATAATTCGCAACAAAAAAGGCAGGGAGGGACGTTTGTGTGGTCAGGTGGTATCATTCTGTATAAAAATACGAGTAATGGACATTTGGGAGGTCAGGTGGTATAATTCATTATAAAAAGACAAGTATGGAATGTTTGGGAGGTCAGGTGGTATAATTTAGTATAAAAAGACAAGTAAGGGAGTTTTGGGAGGTCAATTGTTAAAGTTCATCATATAAAGACGATTAAGGTATGTTCTGGAGGTCAGCTGGTATAATTCAGTATGAAAAGATGAGTACGGGATGAACGGCGGGTCAGGTGGTACAACCTGAGTGTGGGTGGCTGTCATTCACACTCTTTCCACTGTTTATGGACTCATGCTAGTTTGCAGTCCACCATTCATTTGTCTAGAGAGTGTGTGTTTTGTGTGTGTGTGTGAAGACCGTCTGCTCGTTACTCATCTCCTCTATGATCACCGCCCCTGGCTGATCTTGAGTCAGTGAATGGACCTTTGTGCTCATTAGTTATCCCACCGTGGCTCCGGCCCGTGCTGGACTGACCCAGTTTCCAGAGTCCTGGACCAACTGACTCTACTGTGGGACGAGCAACTGGTGTCTGTAGAGTCAGAGGGACACTGGAGACAGGGTTTAATATAGGGTGTGTAACTCCTTGGTACTTTATTTTAAATCGGCTCTACAATGGAAAGACCTGTGTGGGACATGCAGTTACAGAAGAATTGAAGAGCAAAACTTCCAAAACTCCCTCAGTCCATTTACACTGATTCACTGCTATTGGCATATTTTTACATTTCCTCGTTATGTGCAACAGTATAACCCATCAAAACTCACTCAGTCCTGCATAAACGCCGTACAAACTGTATTTGTACCTATTCTGGGAGACAGGACTGTTTACAGTTTTCACGCAGTTAGCTGTCATCGACTTTTTCATTATATTTTGAAAGTAAATTTGCTCAAACTAAAATGTGCAGGAGTGATACTTTAGAAACATTGGCATTGAAAAAATGTACATTTCCATTCAAAAATTGTTTCGTGTAAGAATTGGTTCCTAAATGGTAAAACAAGTAAAACAAAAATTTCCCAAAAGGACTCTTTTGGACCAGTTTTGGAAATTTGCTCTTCAAGTATGTCAGTAGTGTGTGAATTATTACTGTGATTTCAGAAGCAATCTCCCTGTTGTTCTTGGGATTTATTGTTTTTCATATTATAGGTTAACATCTTCTGAGGCAATTTGAAAAATCGGCACAGTGCTGAATCTGACATAACAATTAGACTCAACCCCTAATACGCTTGTAGACAGTGTATCAATCGGATTAGCAGCGGCTGAGTATTGATCGTTTAAAGATTCAATTTTTGTGGTCGTTTTTCCTGAGCAATGGGAGAGAGATGGGAGGGAGAGAGAGTGGAGGGGCGAGTCACCATAGCAATGAATGGAGGAGAAGGAGTTTCTAAAGAAAACTGTGAAATTAGGCACAAAGAGACAAAAAACAACTCTGAGAGACTCATAGAATGCCTTTAAGACACTAAAGCTCAGGTCAGTTCTGAAAAGAAAGACGTGTCACTGTTCGTTGTGGTTCATTAAAAATAATCGACCTGTAATTGCTTATTTCAGTACTACTAGCTAGCCAGCAAGCAAACAAAAACACTTTAGTGTCCTCCAGGCTCAATATGAACACGTTTTTCACCCAGAAAAGTTGAGAGGCGGCCTCAAATCGGCACTAAAGTATGGTCATTTAATGCTAATCTGTGTTTTTTCTATGACCCTCATGTAAACACAAATTGGGCTATTTCTTTAGAACCTAACAGAAAATAGCAACATAATGCATATAATCTTTTATTATCAAAGACTATGTGCATTATTTTTGCCATGACGTGCAACCGTCTGTGTGCAATACTGTGCGATGTTCTAACCAGGTGCTAAAACATTATTATGTGCAGCATCACACATTCTCTAAATGGTGGTAAATCACTTCATTATATTCAGTATCTTATGTGCAATGGTCTTCATGAGCAATTTTACTTCTTGGCTAATATCACATTTCATCACTTAATATTACTTAATAGATCTTAACGCAGCTGAGTGAAATAACTATTGACATAAATGGTAGTTACAGCACTTTTTAAGTTACAGATGGATATTATGCTAAGCATTTTCATATGTCTGTTCATAATGGGTTTGTTTTCTTTATTTTTTTATTTAGATTAAATTAAGACATTTTATTTTATATATCGTTTTTGTGTCTCTGCGTCTTTGTGTGTTGTGGCAGTCATCACATAAGCAATTTCCTCTGGGTCATTAAAGTTTTCAGATTCTGATTCTAAAAAACGAAATGATTGGTTGTTCTTTATGGGCTGATTTGCATATTTGCATATGATATTTTCATATGGTTTGCATAAGACGATGGTGTCTTAGTCTGACTGGAGTAAAGCCAATAAAGAGACCGGAAACATGAAGTGAGCAGGGGTTAACAGAGTCTAATAAAGAACTGCTAGCAATGTTTACTGAACAAAAAAGAATCAGGTTTGGCCCCCTGTGCCCACCTGTGCCAAGCTGGTATCCCCCTTGGGACCCCCAGTTCAGCCCCATGTGCCCAGGCAGAATCCCCCATGGTGCCCATTTAGTTCAGCCTCCTGAGCCCACCTGTACCCACCTGTGCCCAGCCGGTATCCCCCACGATGCCCCCCGTGATGCTGGCTGTCGGCAGATGCCCTCCTGTCCTGCTCCCATAGTTCCGCTTCTGACTCGGTGGTGCGGGAGCCCACGTCAGACACGTCGCCCTCCTCGCCCTCGGTGCTGTTGCGGTAGGGCCGCCGCTGCCAGTTCTGGATGGCCTGCTTGCGGAGTCCCCAGTGGCGGGGCGCCCCGCCGGACGTAGGGCCCCGGTCGTAAGCCCCGGACTCCCCCAGGCGGCACTGCGAGTGGTAGTACTGCGCCTCCAGGCTGCCTTCCAGAGCGTGCATGTCCACGCTATCGCTGTCGTAGCCCACGGCTGAGCCCTGAGACACAGACTTCACCCGGCCGGACGCTCTGAGAGGGAAACATGAGCAGACTGTGAGCATGTTGGTGCCATTAACAGCAATTTTACAAGTTGTAACAGGTCAATGGGCTAAAAATATCCTTTGCACAAAATCTCTCTCACATAAAGAGACTCACCAGCTCTATTCTCAACAGTTTCAGTCACTTTCAAAATGAGCCGTTTCATGGCTTAGTCACTTTCATGCAAATAAGCTGTTGCTGGTAACGCCCCCATCCCATGTTTATGCTGCGTGTTTACCACACGTGAAAATGACAGAAAACAGAGGTACTATCAGCCCTATATGATGGACCCAAGTCAGACCCAGAGTGAGATGAACTCAAAACATCATGGTGACTTGCCTTTGCCTGTAGACGTAGAGTCTTATTCATGCTGCAGACAAAAATGGAGGATCTTCAACTAATCTAGTGGGTGGGACTTGACAGGTGAGGGGTGGTTCTATGCAAATTATCTCATCCAGACATCAATACAGCGGAGCTTCCAAACGGCTCATAGAACCTCATGATTCCTGACACCAAAAACTGACTCACAGAAAACAGATGGATGTTATTTTGTAATCTTTGGAGTGTTTATAGGAGTAGTAGAGACACATATGGAAACACAGAAGGATGCAAAATTGAGTTTTGGATAAAATTACCCCATTAAAGAACACAACAATCATATGATTTGAATACCCAAATTACAAGTTTTATTGGTTTATATGGTGCAGCCTGTATAAAATGATCCAACATATATAATCATTTATATCATATATATGATATAAAACGAATGTGTGTGTATGTGTCTGTATATGTTTTTAACACATTGTGGAATAGTTGTGCAAAAGTTGTGGCACCATACACATTATTTATTTTTTATCCCACACTGACAATCACATACAGGTTGTACTTTTGTAGAAAAAAAAGCCAAACATTTGCCACTGTTGGTTTTGTTGATGTTTTGTTTTGGTTTTTATATCAATTAAGACTACAAAAGCATATCTGCAACTAATGTTCAGATGGAAAAAAACCAGTATGCATGTGTCTCTTTTGTAAATGAACACTGTGCTTCCCCTCAGACTGTGACTGTATGTCCACTGCATGCATCTAAAACCTTGTAAGCGAGTGAAGATTTCTGAGGGCTGAGAGCAGTCAGTTTTGAATGGGTGCCTTCTGCAGCTGCGCTGATCCGGAACCAGCTCCGCCGGTGCGCAGAGTTAAGGTCTGCTCGCAGGCTGCAGCGAAGCATTATGGGAGAAGAATGTTCTCCTCCCAGGGATGGAGTTTCCACTGGGGACTCCAGCAGACACTTAGTCACTACTCAGACATTACTGTTAGTGGTCTCAGACTTAAAAGGGACCTGGCCGGAGTGGGCTGCTGGGGGAAAATTAGGGAAAATTAGGTCTGACTGGTATTAAAAGGGACATACGCAAAACTCACTTTCTGTCAGTGTTGTGCATGAACTAGTTCATTGAACACGTTCATATTTCAGTGAACTTTGAACTGAACGCAACTTATTAGTAA
>JBBKCR010059316.1:0-10512 GCA_037577295.1 Ladigesia roloffi | reverse complement strand
GTAAGAAGTGTCGATATATATTTAGATATTTAAAGTTCCAGGTTGACAGGTTGAGAAATGCAATCATTGTGCAGGGCACGGGCTAATAAGTCATTTTAGAATCAGAATAAGAAAACTTTATTGATCCTATATGAAATTTCGTATGTAATAACTGCGAGAACATTCTGCGAGAGACACTCAAATGCCCCTGAATTTTGCACTGAATATGGCATGTAGGAGCAAACAAATACATGTAAAAGTAAAAATTAACAATTATTAAATATTATTATTAATCACTGTAAACCAGTTACCCCATTGCGAGTTAGCACAGATAATCCAGCTTCCATAATGCTTGGTAGCACAGATAAACCAGCGTTCAATGCAAGACCATTGACCTGAATGCAAGATAGCACATATAAACCAGATTCACTTACGCTCTGTTGCAGTGGGACTGCACATGTGCAAACGAGAACGGTAGCATATTTCGATGGGTATCATGTTTCGATAGAACACCAAACTAGATTTATTTATCTCAATTCTGACTGCTTCTGCTGCTCCCAAATAAAATACATTTCTGCTGGTTCCTGTTCAGAAAAATTTGAAACAGATTCTAAATATAAAAAATTGGCTGTTGCCTGTTCTAATCATGACTCTGGACCGCAGGCACCCATGTTCTGATGATTCATTTTTCCTTGTTGTAAAATGCTAACATTAAGCAAATTAACAGCAGAGTGTATCAAGTTATGCTACCCTGCCGAAAAATGCATCCTTTAATTTTCTATAGGTTATAGTCAGTATATAAACTGATAATGATGAGAAATAAACAAACAATATGCATAACCAGAGAAAATGTTATTTATAATATTTACTTGTAAGTAGTGTATTAATGCCTTGAAGCTTATTCAGTTCATAAAGTTAGTTTATAACACTGATAATGATGAAAAATAGGCAAATATAAGGCTCTACGTCTCTACGTCTTTTTTTAGATTTTATTTCATTTATGTTTCATTTGATATTTACAGAAATATTTTAACTGCTGCTATGTAACTGTGTTAACGGTAACACTGCACCTTCTTTTGTAATGTTTACAAACCAAATGTTATTGCACTTTTTTTGAAATAGTAGTTATTATAAAATAAAACGGCACAGTACAATTTTTGAAATTATATTATTGAATTACGGTGTATAACAATGTGACTATTCGTGATTAAAAACCTTCCCAGCATTAATATTGCACTCTTACACTGGTGTATGATTGGAAAGGACTGGAAATTATCTTTATTAATAAATAGGTGGTTCTACATTCATTATGGCCCCCCTGCAAAAGACTTAAATATACATTTGTTATGCACTGGCTCGAAGAACGGATCTAACGCTATGTGTGTTCTAGACAGACTACTAACAGCGCCACACATGAAACAAACAATATTGCACAGCCCTAATGTGCTGTCACCCCAGTGACGAAGCGCATTAAATAGCAGAACATGCTCTGTCTGTTGTCCTAGGTGACGGAGGAGGAGCAGCAGACCGGCCATGCCATGATGATCCAGGATGCCCTGCAGCAGGCCTCCGTGGGCCTGGGAGAGGAGCACCATCTGGTGGTGTCTTCAGATGATGTGGACGGTATAAAGACGGTCACAGTGTACACGCAGGGCGACGATGCTTCCCAGTTCATAGTGTACGTCCAGGAGGCTGTACAGACTGAGGAGGCCACCACAGAGGTGTCCTGAAAGGCCTCAGTTTCATTGCACAAATGTAAACCAAGTCTCAGTGTTAAAGCAAGTTCGGCCAAACACCTAACAGTTACAGTTTTATATGCAGCTGTTAACATTAACGAATCATGTTGCCATTCCTGGAAACTGTGATGACCAGGCTGTTCTCTTAATAATAGTTGAGGAATCTGCTGATTAGTTCAAATACATCGGTTATGCACACTTCATTGTGAAGCCATGCGTCGCTGTCGGGACATTCTCCACAGCGCGAAAAAGAAACACTGAAGTCCGACATAACCATGGTCATGTGTTTATCTTTATTTTATCTTCTTTACCGAACATACAAGTCTTGTTCCACCACAAATAGAACCGAAATCTTCTTTGTTAACAGAGATTTGGAAAGGGATACATATGTTACTCTAACTCTGTTTGTTATTTTGTTTTCCAGTTCATCTCAGCCCTTAAACGAGAATTCTGCTGGGCTATAAAGGGTCAAATAAACAAAAAACTTGGATTACTTGATTCATTATTAGAACAGTAGGCACATCACCCAGCAGCCATAAAAGCTACAGAAACAGCCCTAGGCTGAATCCACAATGTCTGCTGCCGTAAAAGAACCCAATAAGGCCATGATATAAACTGTTATAGCTTTTTTATTTACAGCAGCCTGTAATGGGAACATGATGCCCTGATGTTAACAAGCATAAGCCATGTCATGACAGCTCATTGTCAGTGATACGCACCGGGGTTCATTTTCTTGAATGTTCCAGTACTTTAAGTTAAGCAGTGTCTTTGTTGGGGCCTGAAGCTTCTTGAGGTTATCACCAGAGTAATAAAACTAATACATCAAGGAGGATTAGCACTGTGCTTGCATAAACATACACACTTACAGAAAAATGCATTGAATTGTTTAGTCAAATAGACTTGATTATGTGGTTTCTGACACCAAATGACTCACTGTTATCTATGCCCAAAAGTACACTTCAATTCAAACTTCCAGATAGCTGCTATTGCTAATTTGCAGGAAATTTTTATCCACTTTTATAAATAAAAAGTTACAGTGTTGTAAAATTTCTTAAAGGAGAAAATGTTTTTTTATGACAATATAACTGGACAAACTGTCATATGCTTAAAAACGTAACTGCAACATTACTTTAAAAATGATCAACCCAGTGGTCATTCGGTCACAACCAAAATGATGGACTAATGCAGAACGTGTGACTTCTTGGACTAGGGTTGGGAACCCAACTCGAAAAGACATTTACAGCCTCCAGTGTCTCTCTCGCCATCTCCATTCATTTGTAGTTTTATAAGATTGTAAATGTTATTGATACCAAAATTATTAAAATGGCTTTTTATAAAGAATTTTAACAGGTTTTCATTAAATGTTTGTTTTTTGGCTGTTTAGTAGTAGTTCATTTTAAAAGGTGGTTGGTGTTCTAACAATCCATCACAAATAATACCTGCAAATGTGCGGGTCTTACCGTGAAATACCAGGGTAAATAGGTTCACCACAAAATCTAGAGTAAAAAATGCACGACATTCTGAAATATTGAACTACAGCCTGGTGGCTCCCCAGTGCTGTGGGTTCAAACCCCTGGACTGCTAGTGACTCCACTAAGGCATCCGTCTCCACACTCTGCACCCTGGGCACACCTTTGGTGTTTCATTGGATGAATGGGATAAAACAAATGAACATTGTTCCTCCTGTGCTGCGGTGTGTTCTGGTGTGACTATAAAGCAACACTTTACTTCACTGTGGCGCGAGGACCTAGTAAAACAGGGTAGATACAAATCAGGTGTACCTAATGAAATAAAGTGTGTCTGTAGAGCAGCTATAAGACTGAAATCAGCCTAATACTGTGTAGGTCTCCCTATGACTGGGTTTGGGACTGTTCTGGGCCTGCGCAAGAATGGCAGTTTTGGAAATGCCACCTAAATGTTCTCTAATAACACATTTTAGCCCTTTAAACTCAGATATTGTCCAATTTTCCTGCTTCAAACGCACTGACTTTGAGAAGTGACTGTTCACTTGTTGCCTGATACATCCCACCCTTCATATGCACTGTAACGAGAGAATATTCACTTCACCTGCCAGTGGGTTTAATATACTTTGGAAGTCTCTTCTGGTAATCTGGCTGATACTTCTCCATTTTAGGAAACCTTGCTGGATTTGAAAATTTGACCCATAATCAAATATATTTCAAAAAGGTTTATTCTTAAAATTTGAATTAATTTGTGTTTGTGTAAGTGTTTAAATTCCTCATTTACATTCTAACAGAAAATGAGGTGTTTTTACTGAAAAAAAGGCTTTTAATTTTCTATAATATGCTGAGGACTACAGCCCAGTTATTAGGAAGCATAAACACCAAGTAGGGAAAATATTTTGACACCATTCCAGACACCATCAGCCCATGAAAGGCACTTTTCTCAGAGTTTCTTCTCGTAATCTGCCATCAGTTCTGACACCTGGCTGTCCTCTGCGCTGTCCTCTCTGCTGTACTCGTTCTCCTGCTCCTCCTCCCTAAGTTGCCTCGCCAGTAGAAAATCTAGAGGGGTAATGTCTTCATCTTTCAGCTTCTTGGATTTCCGTTTCTTTTTCTCAATGAGCCTCTGCTTCCGGATCTGCGCCAGCATGTCTAGCTGTTCTTGGGTCAGTCCTGTTGAGCTGGTGCTTTCTGAGTGGGTGTCTCTCGCCCGCTGCTTATAGTCCTCCATCTGTTTCTGCAGGGCATCGTGATCAATGCCAAACCACAAAGTTCTCTTCATGTCGGACGGTTCCACCGAATGCACTGTTGTCCTGTGAGGAAAAACAGATTTTCTTCATTTCAAATCCCAAAGACCCACTGGAATCCGACTTTAACACAGTAGAATTCAGATCTGATTCAAATCAATCAATTTTTTTGCAATTGGTGTTGTTCCAAGATGTCTGAATGTGCAACAAGAAAGTTGGTCCTGCATTTCTTAGCTCTTTGTACTAGTAGTCAACCAAGTATGAAACAAAATGAGATTTAATAAGTGCTAACAATGACCGTTTTGCTATTAGACAGTTTAATTGTATAATACTAAATTGTTTGGATATTTGAATCAAACTGCATTTAACTGCACTAAACTGCACTAAACTAGACTAGATCCTGCAGCTACATCTCTACTTTCTTTCCAGGGGTTCCGTTCCAGTTCCAAGAGCACAAGACATAAATGCTTATTTTTCCAGTGATCAGAATGCAGGGCTTTACGAAGAACAAAATGAACAACGGAACACTCCAGACTAGGGATGGGAACTGAAATTCGGTTCCCAATAAGCACCAATCCCCAAAAAATCCGGTACCCGGTACCCACTCTATTTTTTTCGGTTCTGTAAACCAGTTCTTAACTCCAGAAGGGCAGCTAACTGGCTTCACCTATAATGTGTCAACTGACGCGATGCCCAGTTTTACACAGACGATTCCTGATATCACCGCTGCTGCAGTGTGTTCAGGCGTTTAGTCATGCAGCCTAACGACACACATCCAGGCCCGCTGCAGCCAGCAGACACACATCCAGGCCCGCTGCAGCCTAACGACACACATCCAGGCCCGCTGCAGCCTAACGACACACATCCAGGCCCGCTGCAGCCAGCAGACACACATCCAGGCCCGCTGCAGCCAGCAGACACACATCCAGGCCCGCTGCAGTCAGCAGACACACATCCAGGCCCGCTGCAGTTAGCAGACACAGCAAGTTTATTTAACTTCGGACCCAGAGCCGGTTGTACAGTGCCAGTCGCCATTTCAGAATCAGAATCGCGATTACTGGAGTATGTGAGAGAACACATGCACGTCGATGGCGTCTCTCAAACACAACAGTATAAAACTACAACAATAAGCAGAGATGTGTGTACATGTGCCTACATCACACCAATATTACTTCTGCCAACAGAGCATCCCTGCAGGTCCAGCAGGCCAATAGTGTTTATGTGCCAGCTGTTTCGGTTCAGATTTGTTAAAAAACTAATCGACGAGAACCAGAATAAATAAAGCGAAACTGTAATCGAAAGAAATCTAACAATACACATCCCTAATCCATACGCTTCACAGGGGAAATTCTAGTCTGCAGCTGCCACACAAGCATGACTGGGCAGGAGCCAATCAGCAGCAAGGATAAATGAACAATGTCTTGGATTGGCTACTTTCAAACCTCCCACTGGACTACGGCTGTATTCAGCTATCCAAAATGCACTTTCTTCATTCTCTTGTCAGTAACACAACATTTATAGTTTTTTTAGATAGAAATGTAACTGAATTTATGTTAATATTTATGTTACAAAATCAGTACATTTTATTTTTCTTAATACTTCTTCATTCTTAGCACTAAAATGCATGAAAAGTGATATACAGCCACAAAAAAAGATGGGATCAGGCATCAGGACGAGGCGGGGGAGGCCCGGGCATTGCAAAGGCAAAAAACTGTTTCTGCACTAGTGCTGGGGTTTTAGAGAAATATGATTAGTTTTGCTCTCAGAAAAAGGACAGATACTGTGACTGCTGATCGGCATAAAATGGAGGCTCACTGTCACTATCACTTCTCTGCCACAAATAGATATCTGGGCACTTTCCTAAAAGACAGACTGTAAGGTTTCCTGGAAATCTCTCTCCTTTAGAGGCAATAATAATTTGTAGAACACTTCCACCTCAGCCCAGCTTCACCTCCATGTTCAAGAGCACAAAGCCATGTGCATCGTTACACTATATTTAAACATAAATGGCTTATTGTGTCACATGTAGCTAGTTAGGATTGAACTGTTTAAGCTGTCCTGTCCATTATGATATAAATGGTGGTCACTGAATGGACTAAAAGTTTAATTCTTACTCGACTTTTCCATCGAGAGGTAGAAGCCCAGAGTCTTCACTTGGACCATAATCTGCGATCTTGAGAAGGTCTTCCACCTGATTCCAGGAAGAGTAATGAAATGAACATGACTTAGACTGTTGTAGGTTCATTTAATGTCAACAAAATTACACAATTAAATATAGTGCCAGTTACCTCTTTCAGAGCTGCAAACTTTTTGTCCTGGACGAAAACCACCGGGGGGACGTTGCTCAGGGTTTGTAGTGACATGAGAAGGTACCTGAAACATCCAGCAATCAGCAAATCAGTCTGATCCTGCAGACCAGCAGCTTCAGATGTTGCAAAAGTGTCACTGTGTAAAATAAAACCAAAACAAAACACACACCGTATACGAGGGGCACATTTGTCCAACACCTGCTGGATCTCTTTGCCATCTAACCAACTCGTATTCCAGTACACTCGACAGGAGCAGAAATCTGCTGTGAAGGAAACCTGGTATTGAGAAGCAGAAGAGGATCATTAGTGTCTCAACAGCCAGACAAACTGAAAATAATAAAACCTTTCACTTACTTTGGTAATCTCCACACTGTAATTGGTGAGATCTGCATTGAGCTCAGAAGAAGCCAGCAGGTCTTTAACTGCTTTATAGACGATAATGTTGAGTGTCCGCACTCGCTGATTGTCCTCCTGTGTTTTCCTCTTGGTTGGGGTCAGAAGGCCAGACTGACCGGCAAGGAAAGGCTGAAAAGACCCAGTCACTGGATTGGTCATTCAATATAAGACACATATTTCACAATAATCACAATAATTATACATGACAAGAACCCAGTTTTGGACTGAAAGCCAATAAGGGCAATTCCACCAACTTTGCAGAATTTTCTGCAAAATTATATTGCCACTTTGTAAAGAGTCATTCAGAGTGGTTTACGTTTTCTACAATGGTAGAGATAGGAACTTCTCTACGTTTGTAGGTTTATAGGCTCTTACCGAACATCCCTTTAGTTTTCTCTAATTCCACCCATACCATCAACAGTGGGAAGGTGAAGGTTAGTACATTCTCCCTCCAAGTCCATCTTTTTAAACTTCTGCCAAGACAATGCAATTGGACAGCTCAGCACACTTCTATCATGTTAGCTAACAAACAGCTTAGCTGGCTAGTATTGAGTGTGAGGAGGGGACGGGCCAACCTACCCACTCACAGAGAGAAGTCAACTGTGGATTCCAAAGTACAGTAAACCCCCACAAAATTACGCAGGTGCCAATGTTGTGGATTCAGTCATTCACAGATTATTTTTTAGAACCTAACTGATAATTGTCCGCAAAAACAAACAAACAAACAAACAAACTGATAACCCCTGCAAATTCGTGGAAACCAGAGATATCCTCCACATTTTCTTTGCTTTTTTGGGGCAAGGTATAGTTTTTCATACATTTTTGTGCTAAAATATTGGGAAAAATATAATTATACTTTACTAAATTCGTCACACGAATATTAACGTAATTTCAGCCATATTTCCATATAACTGTACATTTTAAGAGACTAAGGTTACTATCACTATACCTGTGAATGATCATGACTCCTGCCCTATTGGTTAAGAATTTCTATGTGCTGTGGTGTGTAATAAATGGTCACATCACATCTCTGAAACTGAGTATTAATGAGAGACCATACCTGGCGAGGTTCATACCACTTCTTCTTCCTAGAAAAAAATAGAATTAATGCAAATGCTGTTTATTATATTGGATCAGACTCTACAACTCGTCTTTCTGTCAGACATCCACACAATAATCTGGGC
Organism: Ladigesia roloffi; assembly: GCA_037577295.1. Taxonomy (NCBI): domain Eukaryota; kingdom Metazoa; phylum Chordata; class Actinopteri; order Characiformes; family Alestidae; genus Ladigesia; species Ladigesia roloffi. The sequence continues at coordinate 2,198 of JBBKCR010059316.1, read as the reverse complement.
AATAGCATGATGATTAGCATGATGATTCTTGTTCTATACTTTTCTTACCAGCTTTCAATCGCTATCATTTGTTCTATTATTTTTTCTACGACGGGTCTATTGCGTGCAAAGCTAAAACATCGATCTGAGCAGTATCTTATGCGCAGCCGCTATGCCAGGTGACGTTTTTCAGATCGGGTGCTGAATCGTTTCTTTATGTGCAAAATATAGTATATCACTACGTTGTCAATACTACTTATCAATTACTAATTTCTGCTACGTGCAATAAAGTACTCCTAGCTACTATATTTTTTTGAGATTTCACTTGTATTGCTTATGTATAGTATTTGTCCGCATTTATGTATATAACCCACTGTGACCAGGGTGTGTAGTGTGATGTTAGCTGTATTGTTTCGAATTAGCTGGGAGACCTGTAATGGTTCCAGCGCCCATGAGCAACACATATGGTCTCTGTTTTTAATTACTTACTTCTTTTTGGCGATTATCTTCATCAGCAGGTCCCGACTCTGAGCCGGAGAGGAATGGATCTCTACTGATCTAAGTTCAGACGGAGTTTTAAGCAAATTATTATGTCGCAGGAAATTATCCAGCCTTACTTTATTCATCACTGCGGCCATACCGCTGACACAACGATGTAATGAGCTTTTCTGAATATAAACATAACTGTTTAGAGCCAACATTACCGCAACCACCTATCTGCTGCTAACTGCTAACGCATGCAGACCCAATCTACAAGGCAGACTGAGCTGCAAGGCAACGCATCCGACAACAGAGCGCATCGATCTGTCTGTCTCCACCGGTTCTTCACACTAAAATAAACTAGCATAGTGTACTTTTTACTTTAATCCAGACTTCTGTTTTTTGACTGAATATTACTTATAACATTTTATCACAAACATTTATTAAGATATATACAATGTTCTATACATAAATATTTATTCCTAGTATTCCTTCTCTGACAGATATTTTTGTTTGTGTGCTTGTATGCCAAATGTTGACCCCTTCTGACATCACGATCATTCAAAATCACCAAAGTACTTCATTTAAAATGGGTAACGTCACTGCATCCTCTTAATCGATTAAAGTTACATGTGAAGTGCTGAAGTTGCACGACGACTTTCTTCTTACATGCTTAACTGTAAAGCAAAGTATTACCCAATAAAACTCATTTTGTACTGATGTATAGTAATCCCTTTCTGTTTACGGGGATACGTTGCAAGAGCACTTGTGTATAGTGAAAAATCGCATTGCTATATTTTGATTTAAAAGAAAAGTTTTATAGAGTAAACTTAAAATATATACAAAAATATACATCAAACGCAAAGAAATGAAAAGACTCCACTGTTCATACTACTTTTGAACAAATACGTAAATTATTTCTTTATCTTCCTGTAATTTGGGTAGAGTAATCCCTGGTCAACCAGTGTCTTTTAGTGGTGTGCAGTGTTGCTTATGTTAATCCAGGATGAACCGCAAGAAAACTCCTGTTAAAACTGTATAAATACAGAGAGCAGCATCATTTGTACAGGAGCTCATACACATTTCGGTAGTGACCAGTGAGGACCTGTATATCAATTCCCAGCCCTAGCTGTAAGTACTGCTGTACAGTATTTGGAGTTGCATATTTTTTGTTTGGACATACCAGGTCATTAGACTTCTACTGTTTTAGCGTGACGACACCACCCCAATATTAGCCCCACATAACGGTCAGTATCATCACACATACCTTCATATCATCAAATTCGACAGAAAACACAAATTAGGCCAGCCATTCACTCAGAGCAAGAAAGCTGACTAATTATAGAGTTGGAAACACAATCGTCAAGCTGGACATCAACACTGTAGAACTGATATTGGGTCCATCTTAAAAGGTTTGTGTATCTTAAAGGCTCCAGTGTGTCTAAACCGATAGGTTCACATATGAAAATGAGTTGTGAAGAATGACCCTTGTTGGCTTGATACTGTTATATCTCGAACAAAACTGATGCCTTCAAAGCACGCCATCCCACCATAGTATACGACAACCGAGGTCTCTTGAGTATCTATATAACCCAACTAAAAAATGTATTGCATAATTTGTATACATTTGCTGAACATATTGGGAAAAAATAAAATATACCATGGCCCCGATACCGCATTTTCTAAAGTACTCGTACTCGTTAAAAGTCCCCCGATACCGGGGACCGATACCACGGTCT
>JBBKCR010059299.1:0-10513 GCA_037577295.1 Ladigesia roloffi | reverse complement strand
TGGTGCTGGGGGTAGGATTCGAACCCAGGACCTCATGGTCCAGAGGCAAGTGTCTTACCCACTGAGCTACCTCCACTCCGTCTTAAGTGCTCTAGATTCCAGGTGGACACTGAGAATTTGTCTTCCCTCTTTATTTCCAAATAGAATAATGTCTGCTTTGTTTTGTCTTTTGTTTTAATGCACCTAGTTTGTCCTTTATCGAGGCACAGTCAGTGTGTCATGTGCATTGAAAAGGATTCTCCATAAAGAATTTCGACCCAGAGTAAGTATATACAGGTTGAACAAAACAGGGGCGAGAATGGACCCTTGAGGGACTCCATGTGGCATAATGGGTTTCTCATGTTCACACGTGCCAACTGAGACAAAATAAACCCTGCTATCCAAACTGAACCACATAAGGACTTAATCTGGTAGCCCAGCCCAGTTTTTTATCTGTCAACAGTGTTAAACTGTTCTAACAGCACCGGTACAGTTATTGTACCTGTATCTATATTCAAGTGAACAACATTCTGTACCTTAACAAGGACAGTTGCTGGACTATATTTTCATAGTTATCAAAGAAACTATTTGTGTCCAAACAATTACTGATTTAGGTTTACAGCTGTTAAGGGTAGAAGCATGTTAAGCTTCTTCAGAAGGGGTTTAACTCGTTTAACTGGCAGAGAGCCATTCACAATATGCAGCAGGTTTTTTAGGTAGAATGTCCAGGGAACCTGTGAGTGGTTTAAGATGGAACACTATTTCCTTAAGAGTTCTAGCATCTAGAGGAGCAAAGTTAGACATGATAGGCATGTTTTCTCTGTGGGTTGATATAAAGTTGATGTGTGTCTTGAGTGTGAAAAATAATGGATTAAATTAAGGAACAGATTTATTGTGCACAGTGACCATATATATCGTCCCATCAAATCCAAATGAATTGAGTGGTCAGTTCTAGCCCTGGAATGATAGCACATTTTGCTGGACCATAAATTTTCCCAGAAATTATTGTGATAAACGATAATATTGTTGACAATAATGATAATGGCATAATATTGCAAATGCACCCTTTCAAACACCCATAAATTTTGACTTCTAAAGTTCACATAACCCTGGGAGTGGAAGACGTGGTAAGACAGTCAGCATACATTGACTTTGTGTGGCTTAAGGCAGGATCTCTCAGGAGTAGCAATGTGTCCAGCTGTTCTAAATTCTAGCAGTGTCCCTATACTTTTGTCCAAGGCGATGGTTTTCATCTTAATAAATCCAGCTTGCCGGGTGCATTATGGCAAATAAGGGGTCTTTGGAAAGTTCTCACTGAGCCCTATTAAACTGTGAAGTTTCCCAGAGATTGGTGGTTGCCCCTTCTAGAAAAGCCATGAGAAATAAGTGCATGTTAACACCAGACTGGCTCTCTGCAATTCTGAAGGTCTTTCTGTAAGTTCACACACTTTTCATTTAAATAAAATATATTTACACCTGATTATATTATTACTTGGCTATTTTTTATTATTAGTATTGCAAACGGAGAGCTTTTTCAGCTCCGCAGCGCAACAGACTGCGAGACTCCGAGTGAAGCACGTCTCACATCACGCTTTAGAGGGTAAACGAAGAGAAATGGGTATCAGTGGTTCTGAGACGTTCCCAAAGAAGTGCCAATCTCTGGAAAAAAAAAGTAAGTGAGACGGCTGTACGCAGTGACATAATTGGTATTCACATCTTAAATGCGTACCTAGTTAGCACTTTCTCACCAGGCGGCTAGCCTAGCTATTAGGCTAACCCACAAGACAATTCATACCTTATTACCCTAAAAAAATGAGATGGGGCGGTAGAGACCAATGTATAATAGTGGAGTCCGCTGGAAAGCAAAAAAATTAAAATTATCACGGCAGGGAAATTATCGACCCCATTTTAATTATCGTGCAATTAATTGATTTATTGTTTATCGTGACAGGCCTACTCAGTTCCAAAACAGGACAAATAGGGATCCAGCGACAGGGTTCTTGGCACCTAAGACACACTGATGATATGCATGAAGGTGAAAACTAGTCCATCTGGTCTGATCTCATAGAAGAGCTACTTTTGGGGGTGGGAGACAAGCATGAAAATGGCCATCCATTCTTAAAGGAAAACATTCATTTACATAGACCCGAACCAACCAGCAAATCAACCTTTAATTTCAGTTAGACTTTCTTATAATGGGTTCCAACACAGTGGAACATTCTTGATGGAAATCGTTGTGCTTATTTTTAGATGTCAGGTTCCTCCTTTTGGCTGGGGGCAGTGTTTATGACCTGTGACGTGTGAGAAATCTGGTCTTCCTGGATTGTTGTTTAAGCCACGTTTAGCTATTTTCACTTGGAAGGTTTGACATTACAAGTTTGGTGTTCTACTTGTGATGAGCATGAAGAAATTCTGGCCCTGAAAATCTGTGTCATTCTGCGCAAGCTCAATCTGTGCCTGCGGTTTGCAGACTGTTGTGATGATATCTGCTGATGAAGTCAGCGACTCAAGGCTGCTTCCTGTCTGGCCTCCTGCCAGGGGCAGGTGTGGTGGTTTAACTCACGGCACAGGTAAATAATGGCGATTTACATAAGCATTGCCTCTCTTTTTCTGCCTCTCTTTCTCTCTGTAGCTCAAGATCAACAACATGTTTATCATACCTGGTGGAGTTGATGGTAATCATCAACCTAGATTAACATAAAAAACAATAGAAAAACTTGATATATTTTTTATCTAATAGTCTGTATGTAGAATTAATGTATTCAACATAAAATAAATCCTCATTCTTCCAGTTTGCATGTAAAACATAAAACAACACAAATTAGTACTTGATTAATAACCGACACTTCAACAGTAGCAAACAGAATTGCACACATTTTTGAGAGGGTTACCGTATTTTTTGGCCTGTAAGACGCTCCAAGATATAAGACGCATCCAATTTTCAAGGAGGAAACATCTAGAAAGAGTTTCCCTAAACTTTTGTCCCATCTAGATACATAATGTATATTAAGGATTCGTTATCGTCACATGACCAGCATTAACGTCGCGTCTCGTCTTTGTCACGAGGGTCAGAGGACTGCGAGCAAGCACCACACAAAGTTAGGCGCAGTTTTAATGCAGGCAAAATGTATATTCGTCGTTCAAGACGCGCCATATTAAATAGACAAAACTATTGGGACACCTGACCATTGCACCAAAAGAGGCTATAATAACACCATAGACTTAATAGCAATACTCTGAACTCTGAGGGGAACCAGTTTTTATATAACAGAATAGATCAAACATGAATGACATGCAGTGGCAAATAGCTTTGGTTTTGTGTTTGAAGTTGTTATTTACAAGAAATATTCTCTCCGTGGATGTGCTAAAACGAACACTGCAGTTAAAAAGCTTCGTAATTGTTTAAAGTGTTTGTAAACCAAAAGTTATTGCGCTTTAGTTCATATACCAGGACGTTAAAGATAAAGGTGCACAATACACTAATTTGGAATTAATTACTTAAATTTGCATATAACCATGTGATTATTTGCAGCTAATCACAGAAAACCATGTGATTAAATGCGATTAAAAATGTGAATCGTTTCCCAGCATTAGCATACATTTATATGTAGTAAGTGTGTGTGTATATATTATTTTCATGTATTTAAGTGCTAAATAATTAAGCCTTTTTTTGTATTTTGTGTACGCTTTTTAGTCCGGTCAAAATAACACAAAGCAACCGTATACAAAAGCTTGGAATGGTGAAAAACCGCTGTACTCGGAAGCGTGAGGTTTGAAAGTAGCTAGTCCGAGGGCGTTAGTTATTTCTCCTTGTTGCTGAATGTCTGCTGCCCAGTGATGGCAGTGGCAGTCTAGCATTCCCACATCAGAACAGTTGCCTGCGTGTATCTCTAGTTTACCTTTACATTTTTTGAAGTGTAATCTAGTAAGCTGAGTTTCAAAAGTGTTCTGGGAGCATATTTGGGGGCATGTTTAGGGTTAACACTATAAAAATAGGCATTTGTAGGTATTTTAGGCATGCTCTTGGAATGTAACCCCCCATGAATTTCGGTAATTGTGAGATTCAAAATTTTTATTTGTCACATGCATAGTCATACAGGTACAACACGCAGTGAAATGTGTCCTGAACCAGAGTGTGTGTATAAATATATATATATAAATAAATAAAATAAAAGTGTGGTCGGTTGTGAGTGTGTTTGGGTGCTTTGTGCTGTAACTGCAACACCAGTGCTTGTCTGCGTCAAAGACTAAGGGAAAGAGTGAAATGAGTTGGGGGACAGAAAAAGAGACAAAGAGTGAGTGAGGGAGGAAGTGAGCTGGAGTCTATTCAAGGCCACCAGCCGGCCCCTTCACACACACTTACACACACTCACAGATAGGCCTGTGAGGGAATTTATAGAGGACAGAGAGAAGAGTTGGGGGTGGATATTAGAGGACAGGAAGCGTGGACAGGAGGGAGCACAGGCACTTTTTTCTGTTCTCTCAGACAGCTGGCCGAGCGCTCAGAAGACAGTTTTAAACTTTCAGAGGCAGACGCATTTGATTTTCGGTGATATGAATGCCTCTGTCCTTTATCAACCTTAAAGATAATTTCATCCAGAGGTTGTGCTTAATCATTTATAAATTAATTTGTAATCCAAATATAAAGACTGCATTGATAACTTTATTTCCATATAAAAAAAAAACATTTAGGAACCCCTTAATCCTAGTTCTTTTATATAATGTATTATTAACACGAGTTCAGATTTTTAATAATAGTAAGAAATTTGTTTACAGTGTTTGTGTGAGTAATGTAATGTTAAGTTGTTGGACGGTTGACCCAATCAGATGTGTTTCTGGGATCTAGCTGTCAGCATTTCTGTTTGGATGCATTCCGTGTGTAATTTCATAGCTGCCTTATCCTCACTATTATTCAAAAATATTTAGAATAGTAGAGAATAAATCTTATCATTGGTCAGTTTCTTAGCCATGGTTCGTTTCAGCTTGAAAATTTTTCACAAACTACGGTATTCTATTTACTGAAATGCAAGTAATTGCTGCTGCTGTTATTGTTAAAAAGAGTCCACAAAGTACACAAATAATTTTGAGACCGAGAATGAAGTAAAATTTTCTGCTTGTGTCTGTCTGCGTCTGTGGATATAACAATGGTTTTTAATCGCAATCCTCTAAGGCGTGAACTCGCTAGCTCTTACCAAGCCATTTATGAGGAAGTAAGGATGTCCTTTTCTAGCCTCCGTAACTGTGATGTGACAGACTCACATTTTCAATGCAACTGGACTATTTCTCTATCCCCAGGTAATACAGAGGAGACTTGACCACTGAAAGAGATAAAAAAAACAACAGGATTAGTACTTTATCCTGATCAGCTGATCAATAACGTACATATGCGTCGCTCTGCAAGGCATGTTAACAGATGTTGTGATGTTGCAATTAAGTCCACATTTCAAAAACTGTAGAGGTATAAGGGGGGCCAATTTCCAGCTTTATTAAGAATGATAATTAAAGTATTAATTAAAGGATGGGTAATGTAATGCAATCGCACTGCTAGAGCATTTTTTAACAGTGATAAGAATTTGCTGTTAGAAATGGGTACGTGTGTACACTTGTGCATGTACTCCATCACTCAATGTGGAGCAAGCTGCTGTGAAATCTGCACTGTGAGCTGAATTGTGGACTGCTAAATTGCAAGTTTTAGTTTTTAATCAGTTTAGATCACAACGTTTGGTCTTTTCCGGTATCCAGTATTAAAATTTGTATTTTGTCTAATATAATTTGAAAATTACTAAAATACTTTGAAAATTCCCTTAAAGTTTAATAATGAGTGGTCCTCAGAATGGAACAAAATGTTTTTTGTTTTTATTATTATTTATTTATTTATTAATTTTTACAATGAAAGCAAGATTTTTTTTTCCTATAAAAGAATTGTTTTGAAGAATAACACAATTTCTGTGACTCTTAAGACATATCAGTCCTATTATTGTTGTGTATTATGTGTTATGTGTAGGCATATTAGTCTTACTATTGTTTGTGTATGGTCCGTTTTTGGCCCGTCCTACAAAGTGGCCTTAAGAGAGGTCATTCTTGTATATAACAGTGAATGTGGCATGGTCTGATCAAGGTAGTCAGGAAACATGTGCATGCCCAGGCGGACAGGACTCTTAGACTCTTTGTGGTCGATAATCAGAGCGTGCTCTGAAGTAGTGCAAGCGACACCACCCGCCCACACATACACTTTAATGATAAGAGTAGCGCACTATCTTTTAGTGGACTGCAGCCTCAGGGCTTTAAGAGGTTCTAAAACATCCACTTGGTTTCCAATAGGGATGTGACTTTTGGGCTAAAAAACTAGCATGCGCACAAATACACGATGGAGAGGGTGAAAAAGGTATTTTTTATAAATTGTTTTATCACACGACACAAACTGTTCCAAATCACAGTACAGTAAATGCAAGAGCAATGCACCTATTAAACTATATTCTAGACTATCTCAATTTTAAAAATGCATCACTAACCACATTTAGACCTGCCCAGGCAATAAAGCCTGAAGTCAGTCCTGGGGGTGCTTCGTGGTTGATCTGTGGTATGCCAGCTTCATATGACACAGTTTGCATTGAGCCTCATTGCCATTTACGCAAACGAGAACCATATGGACCTTTTACTATCATTAGGTATCTGCATTATTCACACTGCACGGTAAAATTCAGTTTTCTTTTTCTGGAGTAGCCTACGGTCTAGTAGGGAGATTTAGTGTTATCGACATCCTCAGGCTGAATTAATGCATTACATGATGTATTCTGTTCCGTGTTTTTTTTTTCTGAGTCCCTTAAGTGAGATTAGTGTATTCGAAATTACTATTTTGATATTCCCAAAATCACACCACAACACACAATGTGAACAGTGTGAACAGCACAAAATTCTTCCTTTTTATTTCTGTGCATTTAAACCCATTCACCAAGTGTTGGGTAGCCAGGAATACAGCAGCAGGGGAGAAGTGAGTGGGAATGGTACCTTGCTCAGGGTATTACAGAGGTGCTTAGCAATCAAACCCATGACTTTATGACTGCAGGGCGAACGCCTTAACTCCTAGGCCACCAGCTGCCCCTGTTTACCTAGCGGATAGTAACGCCAGACTCGGTATGTGAAGGATAGCATGTGCTTACTCAAGGTCATGTGAAATGCTGTCGCATCTTTCTGAACTGCTGTTCAACCACCGGATAGTTTAAGCCTGTGTGGAGGAGGGGTCTAACCACTATTCTATTGTATTTGTTGTACCAGCTGGCTACTATTGTACTAAGTGATGGGGAAGAGGCAGAATCATCCTGTCTACACAGAAAATATTACAGTTGGGGTTATTGGGAAATGTATTTTGCAATTAACTTTGGCCTTTGGTTAAAATGACTTTTAGATCCTACTGCAGCTTCCATTCTTAAAATATTCTAAGCACTGCTGTTTTAAAGAAGTCACCCAAGAGACCAATTTTGACATGTCTTTTTTGGGTTTTATGTAGTTTGTTTGCTATTTGAGCTAACAATAATATACCTTTCATCTTGGGCATGGCTAAATTACCCTGTTCGATCTTGAATAGTAAATTCATGTTGGTCTGGGACCAAGATTGACTTGTGTCCAAGAAATCAGCTTGTATTTTGAGTCCAAGATTAGACTTCACCTGAGACAGAGTTTGAGGAACCCTTACATTGTAATTGTGTGTGTATGTATCTTGCAGTATGCCTAGGGACAGATATGAAGCTGGACATGCCCTCCAGTCTGGAGAATCATTATGAAATGCTACGGCTCCTTTACACCGGCTGCCAGGTCGTCCATGGAAACTTGGAAATCACGCACTTGCAAGGGACACCAGACCTTTCCTTCCTGGAGGTAAGTGTGACTTTGTTGGAAAAGCTCTTGCACAGTATTTCATTATTTGTGGCTCAGCCTCATAACCCTCACTATATATGAAACTAAACTGGACCTGTAAGAGCTTATGGTAATATGACTATTAGCAGGAATAGTCTGGCCACCACTACACAGAGTGGTGAGTTATAGTAGGGCTGCAGTGTATAAGACCATTTGAGAGGTTAGTAGTGTAAAAGAAACAAGATCGGGTCTACAGAGATGTGGAAAACAGTGATTTGGTCATCATTTGCTAGAATCTTCTCAAGTGGGCAACTGTATGTGCAATATATATCAAGAGAAAAGTACAGGCCTGAATGCTTGACTTATAAATTAAGGGAGTGCTGTTTCTGTTTTGCTTTTGGGATCATTTTGCTGGCTGCTTTTTTGGGGGGTAGGAAAAACTGGTGCCAACTGATTTGGGTATATTAATCATTCTTGTATTACATGACTTTGATACTTTCTCTTGCAATATTCCATTAGAGAGATTGATAATATTGCTACCTGCCTTACCTGGGATAAATTGTGTCCCTTTAATCTCACTCAGTTTGTACAATTATAAAATACAGATCTCATTACTGTTCAGTTATTAGTGATGTTCCTCAGGGCTCTGTTTTAGGCCCCATATTTAATTCTGATTCTCGTTTTAAGAGCTAGCACATCTGTATCTTTCTGATCTGCTTCATATCTGCACACCTTTTCATGCTCTTGTGTCATTAATAATAATGATAATAATAATAAAAATAATATCAATAATATTTCTTGACCGACCTGTTTCATGCCAAAAAAAAAAACTTCACACAGCCTGGTATCCATAACTACACAAAGCAATAGTGATTACATTGTAAAAGCCTGCCAAAGGCTAACTGCACTTAATCGTTTATATATTTTTTAAGATTTACAAACTGATTAAAAAGGTTAACAAACTCTTGTATGTCCACTTTCACAAGTGATGTCTTTTATTTATAAATGGCATTGACGGCATCAATCATTAAGTGTAAACACTCTTTAAAGCGATCGTCGGAACATGTTTACGCCATGGTTGATTTTACTATTTACTGTTAAGTGTCCTTCTGTTCTTTAAAAATTGTAAGTAAAATTTACTGCATTGTTATTCTGACAATGACCTGACCTTTATCCTGTCCTGAATATCTCTCATAATGAAGCTGTTCAATTGGCCCAAATGTGACTTAAATACTTCATATTGCTTTTTTCCCTTTCGATTTGTGTCTTGTCTGTGTATAATATAGGGTATAGTGGAGGTTCAGGGCTATGTGCTGATTGCCCGCGTATCTGTACGTGTGATTCCCCTGAAGAATCTGCGCATCATCAGAGGCAGCCAGCTGTACAACTCTAGCTACGCACTGGCAGCTCTGGAAAACCCTGAAGTCCAGACGCTTCAGCTCCGCAGCCTCACAGGTAAAGGCACACAGAGTGGAGATAACGTCAGATGATCCGTCAAAACTTGTTAGGACCTGAGGCTAATTTAACTTTACCCAGAAGCTACCCTAGTGCTTGGATTCCTCTCTAACAGATATACGGATGCTCCACTAGTGTCATAAACCACATAAACATGTCTTATGATTATGCAACAACACAGGTGGCATAGTTTGAGGCTGTGATGATTCCAGCATGTGGTTTAAGCAATGTTATTAATAGGACAGACACACATATGTAGTTGACTACATTTGAGGTATGGCGGTGCAGAATTGATTATTGTTCTAAATACTATTTAGTTTTATACTGTTTAATCATAGTTAACCCTTACAACGCAAGCAGCAGTGTCAGTTGTCATGCTGAGATGTGCTTGGTGTCCCTATGTTACGTAGAACCAAAATGATTGTACTGTAAAATACATAATAATAACCATTACTGGAATTTTAATAATGGCATCACACGCAAATGCCCATGATTAACAAGAAAGCTCACATTTCTTTTTTTGTTCTTAGAAACAAACAAAAATAATGTTGTGTTTAAACCTTTGCAAAGAACAGTACACCTCTTGCTAACTATTGATGTGTTGCCCATTCATAGAGATTTTGCTGGGTGGTGTTTATATTTGGGGGAACCCCCGACTATGTTACCCTGACCCTCAGAAGATCAACTGGAAGGACGTCTTGGGTCAGCAGGAAACCAATTACAAAGCAACGCGTCTCCAGGGGGCTACACCATACTGTAAGTATGAAAAGCAGTGTTGGGCAGGTACCGTTAAAAAAGTAATTAGTTATAGTTACTAGTTCATTCTCTAAATTAGTAACTGAGTTACATCATAAAAGTAACTAATTACCAGGCAAAGTAATTATTGCGCTACTCATTTAATATAACTATAAAATAAATATAAAACATTGTACGCTAATCACTGATGCAGAGAGACGCTTTTATGCTGGGCATAAATTACACGTCACATAAACATTTTTGCCTTTAACCTCAGCTAGGGAAAAGTAGTGATTAAACTTCCAATTTGCAAAAGCTACTTTTCAACTTGCTAGACAGGTTGTGACTCCTGGATGATGGACTCCCATGGAAATGTACTCAATCAAAGCCAATCATTGCATTCTCAGTTATTCCACGTGTACAGACACACCAATCATCATCAATGGTGATGTGTCCCGCCCCGGCCCCGAACACACACACACACACACAC
>JBBKCR010059289.1:0-10513 GCA_037577295.1 Ladigesia roloffi | reverse complement strand
CTGCTACGGCTAAAGCTAATAATCTGCGTTTGTGTTCTGCTGAGGAAACAAAGTCACCTTCAACTTGGATGCCCTGGAGGTAAGCAAATAAACATCAAATTTTCATTTTGGGCTGAACTATCCCTTTAAACTTTCTCCATCTGCCCACAAAGGAAAACACATGCACATACTTACCAGCGAGGGATGGGTCCATATTGTAAGCTGGTTGCTTGACTACGGAGCCATCGCCGTTGGTAACTGCTGGCACAGCCACTGCTAGAGGAGGAGCTAGGAGAGGGAAGGGGCGTGGCCAGCAGGCTGCTTAATGATGCTGTAAGGAAGAAGGTTGAAACTGACAGTTCAGTAAGCCTGGTGGAACTAAATTCCAGGCAATAAAATATACACTAATAAATCTACAGGGAAACTATCTGAGAATGAGAAACATAAGTGGCTGTATAGAAATTATATGACACTCCACATGCATGATGCCATAGATCCTCGATGTACCTTCATGTACAACTAGATCCTAGTCAAAAAAATGTTGAGCTTGTGTACACTGATGGGTTCTGGATATGTACAAAGACATACCATGTTGCAGACATCTTTAAAACAGTGGTAAACAACCCCCCTTCTTCTAGCTCTAACATTCATCTAACATACAGTACAGCCCCTAAAACAGGGGTCTCCAAAACGTAGCCCTCGAGCTACCAGTAGCTTGCAACCTCTCTCCAAGTAGCTCGCCGAAGGGTTAACGAATCTACATACATTTGAAAACGTGACCAGTCAAATTTTATTAGTCACTTGGAAAACCAACTTGCATGTATAGCCGACCATATATGCCCCCTTCTCACACCAAATCATTATTGGCCCATTAGTTTTCAATAAAACAGTTCCGCTGCTGTCAAGGTTGATGAGTCAAAGGTGATGATTCAGATTCGGATTCAGATTCAGATGATGGGAGATGGTAAGAACCATGACCGCGGCAGGTCACCATACAAATAAGAGGCTGAAAACGTGTTTTCATGATACAAAAATGAGTAGCTCTCTACCATTTTCATTTTGTAAAAGTAGCTCTCAGAGGTAAAAAGGTTGGAGACCTAACCTATACTTGACACAGATTATGGCCGGAACTACATCTGTTTAAAAATACAATACAAATCTTATACTCATTATAACTGGTATTACACTGGGATGTAATGCACAGCGGTACATCACACTGGAATTCTTAAAGTGCAGAAGAGAATGAGAATAATGACAGTGAGAACATATAACAATATAATAAATACAACAAATATGAAATATATGTCAGTTCACAAAAATAAAATATAAAGAAGGTCATCATCATGTAATGTTTTGTTTGAATGTGTGCAGAGGTACGGGTCCAATTTAATGTTTGTGCTTGTGTGTACCTGAACGGGCAATGCCACTGTCCCCATCCTCACTGTGCCCTCTGCCTGGCATGTCTACAGGATTACTGTGGGCTAGAGGAAAATTAACTAATGAAATAAGGACACAAACACATTGTTTCAGCACCAAATGCCCTGCTTTTAAATTGTTCCAAATCCGCTAAAAAAGGAAAAGCCAGTTTTTTCGGTATTGTTCTATTCTTAATTTTCTGATTCAGGCATGACCTGCTCCACATGTGCAGCTGTGTGTAGAACTGTTTTTTCACGTTTACTACTATACTAGGATAAATAAATCAGGTCCTATACAAGTCTAAATAAATCTAACAAAATAAACTAAACCCAGAAAAAAAATATAATCTGAATAAAATAAAGATTTGCTGAAAGAAGAAGAATACAAAAAATGTATAGTTATTGAACATGTTACATTACATGGTACATTACTAACGCCACCTACAGTACAGTATTTATATTGCACATTATATAGTGATCCTGATGCATTGATTAAAGCCCTGTGGAGGACAGTATTGCACAGGATATTAAGAGCATTACCCAGTATTGCACATAGAATGTTGCATGTCATAGCAAATAGTGCACATATTCTTCACTTAGTGATGTTATTAATACTGTTATTAATATTGATTTATCTTTTAAACAACCCATTAACAACACTGCTAAAACTACATTCCTTTTACCTCACTCTCTTTCTCCTGCACACGCACAGTGACTGGAAAGGTGTGAAAGCCTGTGACCATGCAGACCTTTGTGCTCCAAGCTGTGGTGGAGTGTGTTCTGATACTTTTCTGTTGTAGCCGATGTGCCTCAGCAGTTTTGGTGATGCTCTGACCCAGTTGACAAGGATTCACAATTTGGTCAGTGTGTAAATCTTTTGCACAATTTTCCTGCTCCCCTCACCAGAATTCACCTGCAGGTTACTCCTCGCTGCAGCAGGTGTGAAGGTTAGCATGGGCTTCCACTGAGACACATGGAGCACTACCACACGTTTTCAAATATTATAGTATAATTCACACACTTTAAAGTGAATGTTTGTGTCTGTTTCTTACCTATGCTACTGGTATGGCTTGGACAGGTCTGATTGATTGACTCAAAACTGTCTTGCAGCCTAAGAAACAGAAACAGAAGAGAGGAAGTAGCATAATAAGGAACAATATGGCTCCCTATGAGTGAAAAATAGAAAGGGTCTATCCATATCCAGTCATCTTAAACAGATAGCTGAAGTGAGCCACTAACTCTTTAAATGATGGGAGTTTTGTAAATTGTTATATATAATGTCAGTCGGAAGCATTTTTTATGAGAGCAGGATGCATGAGGGCAGGGTTTGTGCACGTGGGGGCGGGGTTTGTGCATGTGGGGCAGGGTTTGTGTATGTGGGGGTGGGGTTTGTGTATGTGGGGCGGGGTTTGTGCATGTGGGGGGGGCGGAGTTGCTGCGTGCGTCCAAAGCCCTGTTAAATCTTGAATATCTCCTAAAAGAATCCACGATAGAAGAACACACACCGCTGGAAAGCTCGGGGTTTCCTCCAACTCCCCACAGGCAGGTGAAATGACACGTCAATCCACTTACAGGCTGCTCAGATTTCCAGTGGTATGTGTTCTTCTATGGGTTTAGTGGAGTGGATTCTAGATTCAACAGCGCTGGTGAACTAATATTTATTTTAAATGTGTGTGGGGGGGTCCAAACGAACAATTATGAAATGTGAAGGGGACACGTCCCCCTTCTGGTTGAATGGCGACGACGGCCATCTATAATGTGCTGGTATACCATAAAAAAAGTTCATACAAGTCTTCTTACAGAAGAGTTTTTTCTTAATTTCTGAATAATTTTACTACTAGTTGTGTTTAAAGCGCTACAGCATTGGCATGTGGAGCAATGGAACCGCTTTCTGTGTAAAGGGAGCACCATCCAATTTGTGCATGGTGTTTGTGATTCTTCCACCTGAGTAGGGCAACTACGTATTAATACCACTGACATCAGAGTAAATGCTGGATAAGTCACCCACTATCTGGTACCCTGGACATGGAACCAGTCTTGGAACAAACTGCAGTGCACATGGTGAACCACACTTCAAAGTGCTCAAACAGATTTAACATGTGCATTCACTTGCTTGTTTATTTAATCTTCATTACCTCTAATTTCTGTGATGGGAACTGCTGAACCAAGACACTTACGTGCTAGTGCTTCCTGCGTTGCTGCTGCCAAATTGTGTGGAGAAAACTTTACTGACCATCAGCTGAGGGGGGGATCTGCCATACAAACACACACACACACACACACACACACACACACACACACACACACACACAATATATGTGAAAACCATCACAACATTTGAGCAGTGTTCACATTTTTTGAATAATTCTAACGAAATATGACCTATTCGTGCATTCAGAGAACACCTGTCAAAAATACACTGTGATTACCATTGGAGTGAGAATGCAAAGACACACTGATCTTCAAGCACAATCTCGTTTATTGTCAGCTTCAGAGCCTCCAATACAGTGTACTGCGCCCGCTACTGGTATCCATCAAGCACATCACCAAACTCCAGCACCATCCCTCTCACCCCTCACTTCCCTCCATCCGATAACACCCCTGAGGATGGTGATGAACGAGAAGGGCTTTACCCTTAATATCACACAAACACACTAACACAGAGAACACACTCCTACCCCCCTCTAATGTCCCCCTAAACACACAGGCCAACTGGTCACTGGCGGCTGTAAAGGCTCATGGGACCAGTGTGAAATTCTGGCTCACCACACAGCCCCCTCAAACATGGAGAGCCGTCCACAGTCACCGCATGAGTCCAATATAAGGTCCCTTAGACGAGGCAGGAAGTTGCACCTCAGAGGGGGGAGGTTGTGGTGTGTCCTCCTGGGCAGGAACACGCCCTCACCACTGTCTCCTTCAAGTTCCTCAACACACCACCTGGGTCTGGTGGCTCAAGGTCCTGCCCGGTATTGTCCCTGACACAAGCCTGTGCCAGGTACGGCACCAGTCTGTCCCTTTGCAGGAAAAAAGCCTTGCTGTGGCCCCTCAACTGCATCCAGCAGACCACCTCACCGAACTGCTCGAGGACCTCTCCTGACCCCCTCCAGTGGCTTTCCAGTTTTGGGTTGTGTCCCTTTATCTGGGAGGAGGAGTAAACCCAGACCAGGAATGTGTCCAAAATCAAGCACTTGGGTCAGTGTACTGCAGTGTAGGCGCAGTGCGCCCTTGTTCCTTGCACACTGCCAGGGTTAAGTGCTGTCCGAAATCACGGACTCAACGTTTTGCACTTAATGGACATGACAAACTCATTTTTGATCATTAATTCTCCAGCCCACCAAAATATCTACGGGTTTTTATTTACAATTATTTTCCTTTTATTTGTTTTTGTTGACCTCCTACTACAACCACTTGGAAATGTCGATGCAGGATCCGATTGACTGAACATCTCCCCAATACTTATAAGTATAAAATGTAATTCACAACACTGTTAAAACTGATTTTGATTTGCAGAAATATCTTGACTGAATTAATGTACTTGCAATAAAATAAAATCTGTTCTAATTGATGTTTACATGGATACATTACACAATTGGCAAAAGGAAACCAATTATAACTAGAAATCATATTTGACACAAGCAATGAAAAAGTCCCGCGAAGTAAGTAAGATAAACACAGGGATGCAGGAATCTGGAGATTCAAAATTAACTGCCTTTCATGCCTTAGCAAGCACTCAGAAACAATAATAATTTTGGCTATATATTTCACTTTAAACAGGTGCATGTCCCAATACTTTCATCCATATCGTTTTGCATGACAGCTGTTTCCCAACATGATACATGTTGTAAGTAAATAATATTTATAAAATGTTTAACCTATCTACGGCTGCCTAACTGGCTAAAACTGCTAACAAAACGTGTGTGAACCCTTCTATGTTGGTATAATTGCTGACTCTAACAAATGATCCATATCTGTTGGCAGAGATTGACAGGCTACACACAGTATACATCAGTAAAATAATATTAACATTACTTACGAACCAGTTGCCTCCGCTTGTGCTTGCAGCTCATTGTTTGCCGCCATTATTCAATTCAGAAAGATTGTCGAAAGTCTCTCCCCTTCTCCTATGTAGTCAAAATGGTGTCCATTTTGGGCGGTAAGTGTCCTTCCATGTGCGTTTTATGGTCAAAATTAGAGTTTTCACTTTGTTGCAGTGTGAACGCACTATGCACTTAATAAATGTTTGCGATTTCAGACACACCCCAGGTCTCGGGGCACAAAGTCATGCCCTCTGCTTCGCAAGATGTAACCCCACTTCTGTCGTTATGACGACCACCTCGTTCTCGCAGATCCCACTCACCAACCCCTGAGTATTCGTTTCCCTTTGCTTTTACGTTTTGTTTCCCCATTTCCATTGTTCGTTCTTTGTTCCCTTGATCCCTACATAGTGTGTCTGTCCCATTTGTATCGCGTCCCTTTAATTAGTCTCACCTGCCCCTCGTTTCCTCTCATTTCACCTGCGTCTCCTCAGTATCCTCTATTTAAACCCCAGCCAATTCCGAAGTCTTTGTCTCAGAATTTGTTCACCTTCCTGTTTGTATGCTTGAATGTTTTCTGTGCTTAACCCTTGTTTCTGTTTTGTGTTTACAGGCTCCTGTGCCTCACGTTTTGACCTAACCTGTGTACCCTCCATTTTATCTTCCTCTCCTGGAGTCGACCCCCTTCAGAGTTTCCCTTCCCCTTTCTTTGTTCGTTTGAGAAGCACGAGTCTGGATGTCTTGTTATTCTTGTGTTTGATTTCTGTTTACATTTTGTTAACTTTTGAGTTGGGGTTAGTTCTTGTGTTTCTGTTTCTGTGTATGTTTTGTGATTATTACATTCAATTCTATTATATCTACTGTATGCGTCCTCTCCTTTTCCCTTTCACATCAGAACGAATTGTGACAGAATACTGAGACCACCTACATCCCCATGGACGCATATTCAGTACCCCTGCAGACACCCCCAGTTTTTCCAACATCATCGGCTCCGCCATTCGACCAGGAGCTGTGTAGCCAACAGCTGGGCTTCCTTACCCACACCATGCAAGAGGTACTGTGAAGTCTATGAGACCTGCAGCTGCGCATGGCTCCACAAACATCCACCGCAGTCCCAGCAGCCCAAGCACCAGCTGTCCAGCCAGAGAGAGGAACCCCCAGGTTTTTTTTATGGATCATCCAGAGCTCACAGAAAAGCAGCGAATCACCACTGTTATCCAGAGGCCACTATGAATACCTTGTAATGCCTTTTGGAATGGCATCAGCACCATCCGTGTTCCAAGGTTTGTAAATGATGTCCTACGCGACATGTTGGACCAGGTTGTAATTGTCTATATAGACAATATCCTTTTTTATTTACGTACATTCGAAGAACAGCCTTTCAAGAATTAAAGAAGGCATTCTGCTCCACACCCATTTTACGGATGCCGGATCCAGAACGTAAGTATATGGTGGAGGTAGATGCCTCGGAGGAGGGAGCAGGGGCAGAATTATCACAACATCATGGCTTCCCCAGGAATTACACGCCTGTGCTTTTTTTCTAGGAAGTTGACAGAGGCAGAAAGTAACTATGACGTCATTAACTGCAAGCTGCTCGCTGTGAAGGAGGAGTTGGAGGAGTGGCGGCACTTATTAGAGGGTGCTCAGTAGCCTTTTGTGGTTCTTATTGACCACCGGAACCTAGAACACGTAAAGAAAGCAAAGAGG
This sequence comes from Ladigesia roloffi, assembly GCA_037577295.1. Lineage (NCBI taxonomy): Eukaryota > Metazoa > Chordata > Actinopteri > Characiformes > Alestidae > Ladigesia > Ladigesia roloffi. The sequence goes on along the minus strand of JBBKCR010059289.1, from coordinate 3,378 downwards.
TTAAACCCCAGGCAGGCACGATGGGCTTTGTTCTTCTCACGATTCCACTTCCATATCTCTTACCGCCCGGGTAAGTTGAATGGAAAGGCAGATGCTCTTTCCCGCCAATTCGAGACAGAACGAGAAATGTAAGGACCTGAAACCATTCTACCACTTAAATACTTCGCAGCTCCTCTTCAGTGGGATATTGATGAGTAGATAGTAGGGGCACTTGAGGGAGTTACTATTCCCTCTGAGTTTCCTTCAGATAAGATATTTGTGTCCACGGGGTTGCGACAGAGGGTGGTAGAATGGGCTCATTTGTCCCCAGCTACTGGTCACCAGGGTGTGGCAAGGACACTGGATATGGTGGCACAAAAGTACTGGTTGTCGACCATGTCACAAGACGTACCACAGACAGTGATTTCATACTCAGTGTGTACAACAACAAAAAGTCCACATGTAATGTACGTGGGAAAATTAATGCCCGTACCCGCCCCGGACAGACCGTGGTTTCACATGGTGGTGGAATTTGTGAAGGATCTGCCGGTATCAAAAGGGTATACTACGGTTCTGGTTGTGGTGGATCGCACAACCAAGGGCTGCCGATTAATTCCTTTTTGTTCTCTCCCCTCTGCTCGCCAGGTCGCGGATGTTCTGTTCCGGTCAGTGTTTTGGATGCACGGTATCCCGGAGGATATCGTGTCTTATCCGCCACCGGCCTGACTCCTTTTGAGTGTGTGCTCGGGTATCAAACCCTGCGCTGTGCCCTTGGGATCAGAGCCCCACTGTGGCTCCAGGGGTGGACACCTGGTTCTGGGTGTGGGAGGATGCACACACATCCATCCATCAGGCAGTTCGTCGGTTTACAGACCATGCCAATCGCCGGCAGAGGGAAGCGCGTCCCATTCAGGAGGATGACAGAGTTTGGCTTTCCACTAAAGTTTTACACATAAAAAAACGATTAACCCCGTTTCTTTTAAGTTACAGTGACCCCCTGATATGAACATTCACCCAGTGTTTCATGTTTCCCTTCATAGGCCTGTCTGTCCTGGTCCCCTAAATGAGAGCGAGGTGGCCGCCAAACCCCCTGAGGCCATTGAAGTCAACAGTGCTCCAGCCCATCGCATGCGGATCTTGTTGGATTCTCGTTGACGCCAGGGTGGCTTGGAGTGCCTCGTCGATTGGAAAGGGCTACAGGCCCGAGTAGAGGAGTTGGATCCCGGCACGTTACATCCTCAGTCAAGAACTGAAGGATCGTCTGGCTCATCGTCCCCAGGGCCGTCCCTCTCAGCCGCCGGCGTCTATTACAAATTCTTGGTGCGGGCGTGTAACTCATGATTCCTAGGTGCTGAATCAGCCTAGAGAGGTGGGTACTGTGACGACCACCTTGTTCTTGCCTCGCAGATCCCACTCACTATCCCCTGAGTATTACTTTCCCTTTGTTTTTACGTTTTGTTTCTCCGTGTCCATTGTTCATCTTTATACTTTAGTCCACCCTACATTTGTTCCCTTGATCCCTACATAGTGTGTTCCATTTGTATCCCTTTAATCAGTCTCACCTGCCCCTCGTTTCCCCTAAATTCACCTGCGTCTCATCAGCGTCCTCTATTTAAACCCCAGCCGATTCTGAATCTTTGTCTCGGTATTTGTTCACCTTCCTGTTTGTATGCTGGAGTGTTTTCTGTGCTTAACCCTTGTTTCTGTTTTATGTTTACAGGCTCCTGTTCCCCACCTTTTGACCTAACCTGTGTGCCTTCTGTTTTATCATCCCCTAATGGTTTCCAGACAGTTTTGAGCCCCTTCAGAGTTTCCCTTCCCCTTATGTTTTTTTGTTTGTTTGAGGAACACGAGTCTGGATGTCTTGTTATTCTTGTGTTTGATTTCTCTTTACATTTTGTTTACTTTTGAGTAGGGGTTAGTTCTTGTGTTTCTGTTTCTGTGTATGTTTTTGATTATTACATTAAATTCTATTATATCTTCTGTACGCGTCCTCCCCTTTCCCCTTTCACGTCAGAACGAATTGTGAAAGCCGGCTGTGGCTGCACATTGGTGCTCTCTCGCCAACTTGTGCACTACTCTCAGTCCGCTTTGCAGCGTGTGCGATTTGTCCATTTCCTCAACCTCTGGCTCAGGGGTGGTCCGAACGGCAAGTCCACGGGGGTAAGCAACTCATGACTGAACATCCGCACATGCGTGCTCTCCTGCTCTGCTGTCCGGTGTGACCACAGGGCTAAGGGTAAGTGTTTGTCCCAGTCACGTTGGTTTTCCACCAGCAAGATTATCAGCTGGGTTGCCAACATGTGGTTAAACCAGTCCACCAGCCTGCTGCTCTGCAGGTGAAGGGGCGTGGTGCAAGTTTTTGGGATAGCCAGGAGACACATGTCATCAAATACCTGCACCTTAAAGTTCCGCCCCTGGTTACTGTGTAAGTATTCTGGTGCCTTAAATCTACAGAAAAACACTTTTACAAATTTACTGACCACCGTGGTCACGCTCTGATTGGCTACTGCATACACTATGGGCCACATAGTAAAATAGTCCATCGTGACCAACACGTATACCGGCTACATAGGAGCCCACACCACGGAGGGCTACATTGGCACCCGCAACTGATCCTTCCGTCCTCTTTTTTGCAGTGCAGGCATCAAAAATGTAACAAAAAACTCAATACTCCTGGCTTCAACCTGCGGAGCTTGATTAGCATCTTGTTCACCCCAAACTGTCCGACATTCACAGCACTGTGTACCGTTCTCAAAATGTCCTCCCACAGCACACAAGTAACCAACAGCTGCCAAAACTCACAATCACCAACACAGACGCTGCCGTAACCCCAGTGTCCCCCACTGCGACTGTTATGCTTTTAGCTCTGAGTCTGAGGCAGATATCTCATTCCAATCAGGGCAGTGTGACTGTTCTAACCACCGCCTTATCTAGCTTAAAATCGGATCACTGAAATACAAGTAGCACGAGATCATGAAAATCGGATCATGAAACACAAGTAGTAAGAGGCTAACCACTAGAAGCTACGCACCTCTTTCATAGTCCTCAGTGTTGGCCAGTTCACACTGCCTTGACTTTAGCCAGGTTGGTGGCTTCCTCTTTGCTCCTGACCACATGCTCTAAGAACACAATCTCACTTTTAAACAGTGTACATTTCTTGGGGTTCAACTGAAGCCCTGCTGTATGAACGGCCCAGAGTACATCTTCTAAGTCAGGGGTGGGCAACTCCGTTCCTGAAGAGCCGGTGTCCAGGACAGTTTGATGGTTGTCCTACTCAAACATTTTCAGTAATCCTGACAATTAACTGGCAAGTTGAACCAGGTGTTTCTGAGGAGGGAAATCACAAAAACATGCCCTCCAGGACCGGAGTTGCGCACCCCTGTTATAAGTTCTGCA
>JBBKCR010059269.1:0-10514 GCA_037577295.1 Ladigesia roloffi | reverse complement strand
TCCATTGTGGTGATGTATAGAGCCAAAAATGTTAACATTGTGTCGATGTCCCAATATTTATGGACCTGACTGTATATATATATATATATGTATGTAACTTTAGTGATGAATAACATCATATTCTATATTTTGTGTAACATGTTTAGGTTACAATTAATACATTTTTAACATTTAAGCAGCATTAGATTTTGCACACTAGTGCATACATGTCTACATACTTTGATTATTATTAAAATGTGTTTTATTTAAAGGGTATTTTGTCTGTACAATGGGACCCCAATTATGGAATTACCCCCATACACCACCCCCCAAATTAAAAACAAAACAAGAGATTGCTTTGTACCTTTACAGCGTTTGGCTGACACACTTATCCAGAGCAACTTACAAACATTAGGTACAGGGACAGTCACCCTGCAGCACTGAGGTTAAGTGTCTTGCTCAAGGTCACAGTGGGGAAAAGTGGTGGGGTTTGAACTTACACCTTTGTGGTCATCAGGCACACAGCCAAATGTTTAACCTACAAGGGTGCTAACTGGTGGCTAAACAGGCTTAGTGGGTTTTTCATGTGTAATACTATGATATTTTTATAATATTACAAAAACTACACATCCTGATAAAATGCCATTTGCCATCAGTTGAATGTGTTACAAATGTTATAGGCAGTTTAAAATAAAACTCACACGAGGTGTATTAGAACTCTATCCTAGATACGTTTTTAGAAGGTTGGAATGTAAATAGAAAGAAAATTTGTTCTAATCTCCCCATAAAGTTCTTCTTTTTTTCCCAGAGTGGCTAAAATACTGCAGAATTTAAGACCTTGATATGTAATTGATCTATTTTTTTCTCATCCATAAAACTTCATTTAATAAATATATTATTTGTATTCACAGTCATCAACAAAGTTTCAGGCTTTTATTTCACAAAGAAAAATCTTCCTGATCTTGTCCAGTGAGAATGTCCATGCCCTATAAAGGATGAAAAAGTAGTAGCAGTGATCTGATCTTGAATTTTTGTCCAGATCAGGGATAACATTAGGCCTATTTTAAACTGTGTCAGAAACCTATTTTAGCAGTTTCAGATGATATAACCACAAATGGCTGAGGGATGATTTAGGCCAGCAGTTTGTAGGACATTCTCAGTGAAATACCTTATAGCTGCAAAGGGGGGACCACCACCATACTAAAGTCTATGTGTTTGAATGCATATGTGTATATATATATAAAATATGTGTGTGTGTGTGTGTGTGTACAGTACTATGCAAAAGTCTTAGGCACCTATGAAAATTGTTTGAACCTGTTTCTATCAGCATTGGTTTACTTTCTGCCAGCAAAAAAGCAAATGAACATTTGAATAAACTCAAACCAACAATAAAGCAGTAAAATAAGTATCAAGCAGTAAAATAAGTATCGAGAGAGAGAGATTTGTATGCATGTAGATGTATATGTGTGTTTGTGTATATATATGGATTAAAAAGTCAAAAATATATTTTGTTTGATGTTTATAACAACGTTTATAGCAACATGTAAAATGACTAGTTAAAACAGATCAGGTTGCGGGTCAGTTTCATAGGTGGGCTTTGGTCACTACACTACACTTATTTGAGTTTGGCACCACATGCTTCTTTTACTCCTCCTCTCATTTTATTCACCAAACACTGGGTTTGAAGGGAAACTACGTATCTTGTGTGCATGTATATGACATAACTGATATGAGGCCGCTTTTGCTGATGCTCGATCAGCCTTACGCCCAGTGGTAGTCACTCAAGATTTCTAGAAACTGATCCTGGATCAGCTGGGATAGATTTAACACACCCCCGGCTGAGACCCCGCAGACATCCGGTGAACAACCTCGAAGTAGTGGTCCGTCATCATCGATACAAAAGGTAAAGAACGCTTTTTCATATTTGGCGACTCACGTGTCAGTTGTAGGAGATTAAATATAATCTCTCCAGTGACGCTAAATAGGTTTCGTTGGTGTCCTACGTTGCGTTTTTTTCCACCCTCAGTCATTCAAGGACGACAACAACAACTAGGCTGCAGCTCTGAGCTAACCTCTGTTGATATTTGTCCCTCTCCTGTTTTTTTAATTGTAAACTTTTCTTCTTTTTTGTGTAAGTTTAAAAGCTTCCGTTTAGTCTGTGAAGACTCTCAAAAATGTATTTTAACTGTTTTAATCTCCTCTTCTTCCTCACTTAAAGCTGCTAAACCAGCTAATCATGTTGCTAAGAAAGGTCTCCCAGACTCCTGCTCTCTGTGGAGCTGTCCTTCGTCTTCCACAGTCCATACCAGGGTGAGTGCCTTTTCTGCTATATTAGATCATATATAATGTTATTGTTTTATCATTTTTATTTAATTTTAATAATTCACCACTTCCTGGATCTAAATAGCTAGCTAGACTTAGCTGTGTGTGTCAGGTCTACAGAAAATGTACGTAAATGCATGAAAACGTGAAAGTTAAAGATAAAATTAGATTTTTTTGCATTGTTTGAAACAGGACAGGAGCAGTAGCGTTATCGGTGCAGAATGTACGTCTGTATGTGAGCCAGGCTGCCGAGGTAAGTACAGATGTTACCATTTGCTTCGTTTTATAAGTGGTATTTTCTCTTAACCCCGTCTTATGACTGTGTTATCACAGTTAATTGCGCTGAGAGGAAATGTACCTTGGATTCATCAATAGTCCGTGTCATATTGCCATGATGTCTGTGTACCTGCTCCTCTGCAGTCAAGGCCACTCGGAATCTGGGACAAAGTTCACCCTCTATTCACATGATCCGAGGCAGCGTTAACACACTTACGTAAAACTGAACCACTTATAGATGCATTATTCAGTTGCTTACATGGAGACATTTCAGTTCAACCTCCGACGATATAATACATTGAAATGTCTTTATGAACTACTAAATCACGTTAGATGTACGCTATATGGACAAAAGTATTGGGACAAATTCCAGCATGACCGTGTCCCAGTGCACAAAGGAAGCTCCATGAAGACATAGTTGGATTAATGTACTTGACAACATCAGTGCCTGACCTAATAGAGGCTCTACAGAATGAATGGGCACAAATTCCCATACAGTCTCCAAAAATTGTGGAAAGACTTCTGAGGATAATGGACGCGTTGTAACTGCAAAGGGGGACCAACTCATTATCAAAGTCTGCGTATTTGAATGCAATGACATTAAATTCCCTACTGATGTAATGGTCAGGTGTCCTGATACTTTTGTCCTTGTAGTGTATAACAAAACTGTCCTCTTTTCCTCATAATTGTGGGAAATACAACTAGCATTTTACAAAGCACCTGTTAATGGAGCTGTTGTTTTTTTATAGAAGCATTTTATACTAAATTCCTATTAGTATTAGTGATTTTGACTAAATATTAGTCAAATTATGCAGTTGCATGATTTGCCTAATTACATGGAAACATGTTTTTATTGCATATTATGTACAGTGTTTATGTTTGAGAATAAAACATATGCAGACACCCACAAGGGTGTGACGTCCTTGTAAGCCCTCTTTGGTTCACTTGGCACCTGGCATGTCACATTGTCCAGTTGGTGTTTCCAGGATTCTGTTTTTAGATCATGCCAGTGTGTGGAGTCATGGCTTTTGTAAACCTGCATGCCTTTGCCTCCAGGACAGAATGTCTGGATGGGAGCTCACATAAGTGGGTGAAAGGGGAGTCACCATTAATCTCTGTGTACAGTACAGATAGATAGGCCGATATTATGCTAATATATTGTTGTCTCAGATTAGTTATAGCATTATCGGAATCAGAAAATTGTTGATCCTAGAGAATATGGCTATTGGAAACACAGATACAATGGAAAAACAGTCAGAAAAGGTATGGAATATAAAGTCCAATTAGGTCCAGTAAGAAACTATTCAGAACAACTCCACTATGAGATACACGATGCAGTATACATAAAAACACAAAGGTTGTGGTATAAATATTGTAGAGAAGTTTTTTCCAGTTATGTGAATTACTAGTAACACAGATGGGTGTCAGGAGTATGGTATTGCAGATAATAGAGAAATTATATAATAAAGTACTATTGACATAAGTTCGGGATGTTTCATATGGTGAGGCTGTTGGACATAATTAAATGATTTTAGCACCCGGTAAGAAAACTACACATGATGCTGTAGATGGTAGACCATTGCACAGAATAATAGAAGAAAGATTTAAACCACAAACAAAAAAATATTATATATTAAGAACTTATGGTTTGATATAAATACACTGCTACTGCACAGACCATGCTTAAGTAATGACAAAAAGCACAGTTGGAGTCTTAGTAGGCGACACACCAACCCACGCTCTCCTATTAATACCCTTGAGTTGTAAATAAAATATATGTTGACAAACATTTTGTGTCCTAAAACACTCCTGTTAGCTTTATTAACTCAATTCATAAAATTACTATTGCTAATTCCAGGCTTATATAATTACAGTTAAATGAGAACGTGCAGCTCCTTCCATAACTTTCTTTGACCCTTTATGTGTTTCTCATTGCACAGGCGGTATTGGAGAAGCCTGCAGTCGGCACTGAGGCAGCCGCCAAGGCCAAGGTGGACAAGAAGGCTGTCAGTGTGGTAAGTGTTTATACACAGGGCTTTACGTGTTGCTTTGGCAAACGTTTTCATGGTTTAAATATAAGAGCAAAAACCTTTTGTCTTGTTTAGGAGTCAAAGTCATTTGCCGTGAACATGTTTAAAGGACAGATGTGTACCGCGCAGGTCTTTCCCTATCCCTCAGGTAATTCATTTACTTGTTTTTGCTTGTGTTGAATTGAAAATGTTGTGTTCCTATTACATTGCTAAAAATTGTTTTAGCATTGGTTGTGTAAGTGTAGTAGCTTTGTGGTACAGATCTATTGGAAATGTCCAAATACTGCACTGCTTTTCTGTTCCAGTGCTGAATGAGGAGCAGTCTGAGATGCTCAGGGAGCTGGTGGGACCCTGTTCGAAATTCTTTGATGTAAGTTTTGAATGTATTTTATTTTATTTTTGCGGCCTAATGTCTAATTTGTCTAATGTGCCACCTCTAATCCACGCTTGCATCAATGAATGTTTGTAGGAGGTGAATGACCCTGCAAAGAATGATGCTTTGGAGAAGGTGGAAGATCATACTTGGGAGGGACTGAAGGAGATGGGTGCCTTTGGACTGCAAGTTCCTTCTGACCTGGGCGGAGTGGGCCTCAACAACACACAGGTGAGAGGAGAATGACCAGGTTGGAGAGGCATGTATGAGAAGATGGATATAACAGAAGAAACAGTGTTGGCATGTATGAGAAGATGGATATAACAGAAGCAACAGTGTTAATTGATGAACTGTGAAGGTCCACCAACCAATCGTTATGCACCACTAAAAACACTATTGTGTGACAGATGGAAAAAAAAAAAACAAGCGAGCTGTGTGGATGGTTATGTGTAACACAGTTTAGTTGTTTTTGATAAAATGCTGTAAACACGGGCCTGTTTTTTATCCTGATTTTTCTGGCTTCTTTGCACTGGTCTGCTGGAGCTCTTTAGTTTGGAGTGCTTTTTACATTTTTGCAGCAGTTATTGATGTACACAAACTTAAAATGATTTACACCAAAATTGGAAAAATGAAATATAAAATTAGAAGAGTACTAATGTGAAAATATTCTACTGATTTTTGACACGAGGGAGAAAACCTATGTTATCTTTTTTTAAGACATAAGAAAGACATAAATAAATCTGAAAGACTTGTGTAGGCCATGTACATGTTAAGTGAACACTGAATTATGTAATCTATAAAAAATGACTATCAAAGTTATGTCCTCACTTTGTCATCTATGTCAGATAAAAAATACCCTGAATAAATGTCATGGTCCGCTGTAACCCTGAGGACCCCTTTTATACTTCTTACTATTGATGGACTTAACAGTAGGACACATGGTCTTAAGTTTAGAGCTTATTAATTTAAAATTAATGACATTGAAATCGTTCTGTCTAAAATAACAGCAGGATAAACAATTTTAATTATGAAATAGACACATGTTGACTAATGATGAGTCTGCCTGTTGTCTCTGATTTTCTAGTAATCCATTATAATAGTAATTTTGTTGTAAATATCAGTTTTTATTGGTTATTTATCATCACCATTTGTAAATGTCATCACTTTTAGAAAAATACATTTAAAAGAAATATGTCACTCTTTGCTCAATTAATTGTGTTTATATATTAAGACACCAACGAAACTACATGCAGCGATGGCTTATTTCCGTAAGAATATTAGTTACAATATACTTTTAATATTAAAAATGTAAATTCAAATGTGAGTAATTTTAAATCTGTTTTTTTGAATAGCGTAAAATGAGAAAAAATACCACTTGAATTGTTGAATTGATGATATTAAAATTGCATGCTTTTTGAAATGTCAAATGGATTTGAGACAAGTTATGCTGTGAATACATGTAAATGTTTTCCTAAAGTGTTTTAATGCATAGTTTGTTAGCCAAGAAAACCTTTGCCTACACATATATCCATTTCAAATTAAAGTATTAAGGTATTTAAAAAATAACTTAAGACCATGATTTATTACCTTTCATTATAATAATGATGTCCCCTTCATTATTATTGCCATTTAAAACTAACCCCGTTTTTAACATGGTTTGTTATTGTTTACTTAATTTTATCATTTTGTTTTTAACTTTGCTCAGTTTAGCACCAAATTTTATATGACTGATTTAACATTCAGTGACTGTCCTGCGATAATATATTGAAGGGTCTCCAGCTCTTGTCCTGGAGGTCTGTTGACCCCTCTCAAACACACACAGTTCAACTCTACTGTTAATAAATAGGTTATTAAGTGTGTTCGAGAAGTGGAAATACCATATAGTGCACCAGCCCTCCAGATTTAGGCATGATGTACTGTAACAGATTTTAATTACAATACTTTCTGTTCTAAAACAAAGAGGTGATGCATGCAAAAAGTTTGCGTAGCTAATGTTAATAAATCTGTTTGTGTCTGTGATGTCAGTATGCCAGGCTGGTGGAGATTGTGGGCATGAATGATCTGGGTGTGGGCATCAGCCTTGGCGCCCACCAGTCCATCGGCTTTAAAGGCATTCTCCTTTTTGGAAACAAGCAACAGAAAGAAAAGTACCTGCCCAAGCTGGCCTCAGGTGAGACTGAATACATAAATGTTGAATCCATATTGTTGATAAAAACATGTACAGTTTACTCACTGTCATACTTTTACACATTTATTATTTTTCAATGTTTTCTAATGCAATACAAAACATATGTTTTATTTTCCTTCTATACCAGTGATCCATTTCCTAATGAAATGTGTTACCAGGGAAGGTTTCTGAGCTAACTGATAGGTGGGGTAGTGGGAGGAGCATTTAAAATTGTTTTTTGTTGATGTTACTTATTTTTATTGTCCTTTAAATGTGCTGACAGGATTTATAATGCCTAATGTGACCAGGCAAGTAAAAGTAAAGATCAGTTTTTATTTTTGGTTCACTTCAAGTATGCCTATTTGTAGGGAGTTACTAGATTTGGGTTTTAAATAAATGTTTTAATATTTTAAAAAGTTTTGTTCGTAATTAGATTGTCCTAAAAGTAATCAAAATTCCTGGAGAATACTGCATCACTACAGTCCTTGAAAAATGAAAACTTTGTTACCTGATTTTCCCAGCAGTGCTATTAGTGTAACAGTCAGCAATGGATCTGTTGATGTATTGTGATCTGTGATATTGTGTGAGCAAAATCCATTTGCATTGTCAGCACTTGAGCAAATTCACACCCTTCGTAGCTCTTAGGGAAGAGGGACAAAAGACCAAATGCTTTAATATTTCTACATCATTCATCAAAAGCTAGCTGTTGCTTCTGTGCATCAAATATTTAATGATGATTAGTGAACTCAGTGTAAAAAACACATATTTCTATCAATTTTCTTAAAGGTATCATTGTTAAAGCTAAAATATTTATCCGATATCAAAAATTTTCTGATTTGATAGGAACAGATTTTTCCATCAAGTCAAGAAATCAGACTTTTATGACCTGGTAATCTGAGTGTATCCTTAGCATTACATAATGGTGTGGTTTGGTAACAGATGGATTTATTTTGTGTTATTATGTTATTTTCTATCAATTTGTTGTTCCAGTTTGCTCTTTTTTTGCTTACGTTAAAATTATATTCTGCTGTTCTGGGTTTGTTCTGTAGGTGAAACGATTGCAGCTTTCTGTCTGACTGAACCGTCCAGTGGCTCAGACGCCGCATCCATCAGATCCACAGCAGTGCCCTCCCCCTGCGGAAAGTACTTCACACTGAATGGAAGCAAGATCTGGATCAGGTGTGTGTGTTTGCGTGTGTTTGCGTGTGTTTGCGTGTGTTTGCGTGTGTTTGCGTGTGTTTGTGTGTGTTTGTGTGTGTTTGTGTGTGTTTGTGTGTGTTTGTGTGTGTTTGTGTGTGTTTGTGTGTGTTTGTGTGTGTTTGTGTGTGTGGGGGGGAATGGGGAGCGCACTTCAGCCTCAATAGACACTTGCATATTTTTCTTGTACCACTAGAGGGCAGCTCTGCTTTTCAAATGAATGGACTTGGCTGTTCATAAACTTGGTCTTTGCTCAACGGTTTGGCTGATATTACCCTGATGTACAATGTTGAGCGCTCACATCATCTCCATTTTGCAAAAAATACAGATGACTTATTTTTAAAGCTCTAAATAGCTCAGAACTGCATTGTCTGTCAGTGTCTGTGTTTGCGTTTATGATCTTGTCAATATCCTCCAAAATGTGGAGAATCATCTTTGATAATATGCTTCTTAACTGTGAATCATATTTCCACCCTTTTTTAGGTACTCACCTCCTTTAATGCTTTTTAAATAAATAAACCATCTTTTGTTGATTTATTGTAGATCTTACAAATTGTCAGTTTGTTGTTCGAAATACTCTTAACCTCATTCTTCATTTATTACAGTTTATATGGATTTGTGTTACTAAATATTTACAGAAGAAAACAACTTTTTAATCACTTTCTTTTTACTATTAACATGATTATATGTGAGCCTGTCTGTTGTGTTGGTGTTTGCACTCTCCACATGTATTAAGTGTTTGTATTAATCTGCCCCTTTCTCTCATCACCCACAGTAATGGCGGCTTTGCTGAGATCTTAACTGTCTTTGCTAAGACTCCGGTGAAAGATCAGAAAACTGGAGAAATGAAGGACAAGATCACAGCATTCATCGTTGAGAGGAGCTTTGGAGGAGTCACAAGGTGAGTTTTTGTTTGGTTTACAGTGAATTTTGGGTGTCTTGCTGTGCTGTTTGCTGGAGTTGCACTAAAGGATTTGGCACCACTGGATGTGTAAAGATGAGGTGGATGATATCTTTGTAATAACTAGTACATATTACTGAGTGTTGTGTGGATCAAATTACTGACTTGTATGTAAAATAGCAGAGAGTTATGGATTTTTAACCAGCCAGTGTTATTCAGTGATACTTAGAACATACAGTGTCCATTTAACACATATTGTTTATTATTTACCTTGTCTCCACTCTGTCCTTGTTTTTGGAAATAACCCAATTTTCCAGTTGTGTTTTCCCTTGATTATGTTGTACGTCCAGTTTATATCCTAACTGTCCTGTTCATTTATATTTTCTCCTTGCAATTCCTTTCCCTGCTCTTTGTCCACATCTCTGTCTGTTTCTGGTGCTCATTTCATTTTCAGTGGCCCTCCAGAGAAGAAAATGGGTATTAAGGCCTCAAACACTGCAGAGGTGTACTTTGACAATGTGCGGGTTCCTGCTGAATGTGTTCTGGGGGAGGTTGGAGAGGGTTTTAAAGTGGCCATGAATATCCTGAACAACGGTCGCTTTGGCATGGCAGCAGCCCTCTCAGGAACCATGAAGGGGGTCATCGGCAAAGCGGTGAGTTTTCATTGTTCTTTGTTTGTAGGAATATGGGGGTGTGAGATTTACAACATGTATTGTACTACAGATAAATCATGTTATGTATAATATTCATTGAGACAGGATCACGAACACTACACCGTGAATTGTAAGCATTTAGCTTTTATGCTGTATAAAACACAGGTCAATGGGTAAAAATGTTCTGAGATAAGTTAATGTGGGTTTTGTAGTGTTTTCAGTGCTGATTCCAAATCTGTGTTTAGTTTTTCCCTAGCATGTGCAGTTTTTGATTAAGCTAGTTATATATTGCATGATAGTTGGTAAATTTAGCATATAATAATCATATTACATGCATTTTTGAAGAAACAGTGTTAGCTGGCTGACAATGATCATACTGTCCATGCCACAGTGAGCACCTGTCTGACTTCACACTGAAAATATTGAAACTTACTTGATTGGTGCCTGCAGTTTAAACCTCATGCATATCTATTGCAAACACAAATTTACTAAAGAATTAAAAAAGCTGATGTGACTGAAAAACTGAAATGTGTGTGACCAGAATGTCAAATGTGGGGGGGCTGTTAACTCATTTGGGGTGACAGATAAATCCTTTCCTTTGGATGGACAGAGCATA
>JBBKCR010059241.1:0-10514 GCA_037577295.1 Ladigesia roloffi | reverse complement strand
ACTTGTTCTGTATATAGTTTGTTTGTTATCGTGATCAAAACTACTGATCTGAAGCTCAATGCTGATACTGTCATGTAAATAGTTTTCTAATAGCAATAAATATAAAAATTTCTGATCAATACATATCCTTTACATGCTTAAAATAACATACTGGTTAAAGCCCCACCCATTTCAAGACATCCCGACCCACTTCCTGTATAAACCCCACCCACTTCCGGGATAGCCCCCGCCCCTTCCGAGTACAGATGCAGATACAGATAATTCATCTGTTTAACAGATACAGATAATGCTGATATATGCCCTATTTAAAATAAGGACCAGGAGAAAAATATAATACATTTAAAAGCATTTTAACCTTAGCTTTCCTCTAATCACAGTCCCCTCAGTTATTAAGACAGATATGTCAACAACCACGAAAAACTCAAATAATTAAAATGTAAACATAAGTCTAAAGTCACAATGAACAATAATCTCTTAACATTTAAGGTGCATGAAAGAAAATGTAAGAAATGTTTAATAAAGTGTAATAAAATAGTGCAAAGTGTTAAATATAAACAGAGAAACCTGAGAATTTAGTGCAATTTAGTGCTAGGAAAATCACAAGCTGTTTACCTTTTGGTGAATAAAATGATAAAACAGATTACGAAGGTAGTCTGGTTGCCTTAACAAAGGCACTTGCTCTCTCATAACCTAGCAACGTAGTGACTGATAGGCTAACAGCCAATCATGTAACAGTTTGGTTGCGCCTGTCAATTTAGTACGCAGGTGCAAGCCTGCAGCAGCATGTCATTACTGCTCTGTGCCTTCTCGTTAGGGTTCATGCAGTGCAGGAAACCTATTGTTTTCGTGCTGATTTTTAGGGTTCGAGCAGCGAAGCTGCAAGAACCCAATTGTTTTTGTAAGGGTTTTTATTTTCTGCCATGAAACGTGTTGGGCAGCAAAACCCGTAAGTCCTTGAAGGACCCAACTTGGCCGAATAGTAGTAGTCTTGACCGCTACTTAGGCGCAAGACGCCAGCCCAATTGGCCCATAGGTGGCGCTATAGCGAAGGTAAGCACGTTATGCGCTGTAACTCATGAACCAAGTGGGATAGAATGAAAATTCTTTTTTGGCTTTGTTCTTTGGGCTAAACAAAACAACTATTATTATATTATGCAAAACCAACTTTTGCGAACTAGTCCCTGGATTTTCGACACATCTGCACAACTGTGTGTGTCATTGTCAATATTCATAATTAAACATAATAATTATTTGAGTTTTCCATTTCTGTCCTACTAACTGAGGGGACAATGATCAGAGGAACATTAATTTTAAAATAAAAATGTTTCAATGTAATATATTTTTCTCTTGGTCCTTATTTTAAATGGGTCTTAAAAGTATCAATATTATCAATAGAAACATTGATATCATGATACAAACAATGAACTCTATTTTTTTTTTAAAGACTAAAGAATGATCATGCAAAATGGTCAATAAAGTTAGTGTTTGCACGATGTGCAGAGCTTCACAGCCAGATTCTCTGAAGAGGCACACAGCTGCCCCCCAAAAAACAGTTCTGTTTTATAACAAACCCTGGCAGCTTCCAAACCAGACTAACTCCTTTGCCCCTCATCTTCACAAACTCTAAAAAAATAACATAAAAAAAATGACTGCAGGAAGCTTTGTCAACTTCCTCCCGGAAACCTGGGGCCGTCAAACTCATGCTCATTGTCACAAATGGAGGAAGTACAGTGGAGGAAAAAAAGAGAGAAGTGTTTGACACAATCACTATGCGAGACAACAAGTTTTCTTAAACAATGAGCAATTTTTGCTGCTCCTATTTGTGGTCTGGTTTGGAAATCTACACATAATGTTCCACTGTACTGTGGTCGCATGGAAGCTGCACTATGCTTTTGACTTTCCAGTGTATTTCAGTACAGTAACAGTGTTTCTGGTGTATTAGCTGTGCAGTTCCCTCCCCAGTTTGTGGCACATCGTTGTACCAAAACTGCATACATGGAATCAAACTAGACGATGGTTTTCTGAGTTGATTTGTTATTGTGATTTTATTATTTCCTTGAGTAATATAAATCTCACCCTGAAATGTACGCCAGTGCATGTGAAGGTGTGTAGATGTACAGCAGAGCATGCGATGAACAGATATATGATGGTGTGTGTGAATTTCTACAGATATACAATGATATGAAGGCAGGGGCGTAGCACCAAATTCTGGGCCCTATGCACAAGCAGTGGCCATGGTTCACAACTACCTACAAACTTCGGGCTCTCCCCATACTTGGGGCCCTGGTAATTTAGTCCCACTTTTCACCCAACTACAATGCCCCTCAATGAAGACGTGTAGATGTACGATGATGTTTATCAAGGCGTGCAAATGTATGATGTCTACTGAATCCGAAGTTACAATGCAAGTCAGTATATAACTGTGCTAACAAAACAAGATGGCTTGCACTCTAGGAAGTGTGTGCCCCAAAAAAACCCCAAAGAGAACATTTTAAGGGATAAACCTTTTTATCTTTTATTAATTCTGGCACAATAGTTTGCTACAGATGGCTTTTTCTGACTCGTCAAGTGGCCAGAGGACCCTGATCATTGACCAGGTTGCAAAAAAAAAAAAGGAACTGACCAAGGCAATAAAGCAAAAGGGTAAATTAAAAAAACAAAAGGGTCTGTTAAAATTCTTAATTTGAATGAATTTTTGCTTTTCATGACAAGGACTGATGATTATTTAAGAAATCACGTTGGTGAAAGCTGAAAAATATTGTTATATATATTAATTTTATAACATTTTGGGAGTGGAAACAGGAGGTAGCCATTTTTGGCCACAAAGACGCTGAGTGGGAGTTTTATCAACTTTGCTTTCCCTGCAAAAAATAAACAGTACATAATAATCAGTGTTGTTGTTAATCAGTTCCACATCTCAGACTGTACTTTTAATAACACAAGAAAATCCAGCAGCATTGAGAATATAGTAAAGTTGACATTTTTTAAGGTTGTTTTCTAACAAGTGCATAATGCAAACAAACTGGTATTTGAAGGATAAATAATTTTAAAAGAACGCAAATTTTATACTTATGGCAACTACTGATGTAAATTTAACACTTCATGCAGTAAAAATAGCAAAACTGCAAAAATGTAATAAAAATCACAGTCTTACTCTGTTAGTGGCCATTTTTGGCCACGAGGATGCTGAAAGGGTTGCAAAAACGCGGAGCACGAAGGGTTAAGAAGGATGGGAACATATCAACCAGAACATGGTAAAGAGATGGAGGGTGAAGAAATCACCTTTCCAAAAAGAGACAATGACTCTAGTGATGTCATCTGAGAAGGGGGTAGACATTCTAAAAACAGATAAGGACTTGAACTCCCAACTCAATTCAGATTGAAAAATATATTTACACAGAGTATCTTGGTTGCCATGACAATGGTTGTCTTTGAACCTCTCTCAAAGTATGAAATAGGACAACCTTTTAGGAACCATTACCAAATACATAGTCACATTTGTTTCACAACTACCCTCTTTCACATATAACAGACCAAAATCATACAACGTATACAAGGGACTGTCAGGCAAGAGCTCTACTGGCCAATCCTTGCTTCGGGCACCGGTCATCCAAGAGAAATCTTGCTATGATATGTTTAACTACCATCCTGGTGTGGTATTAGTGTGTATTAGTGCGGTAGATTCCTACAGAATAGGAGTAGCCCATTGAAAACTCCTAAGATCCACCCTCCCAAAGACCAGTCAGGACCTGCCAAAACAGCCAAGCTGTGTGAATATTTAAAAAAATTTATAAGTGTTTTATTGAAAAAACACACATTAGTAGACACACACATTTATGAAGTTGTGCCCTTTAATTTCAGTCAATTCCTGACAGCTTTTATGTGCTATTGCCATGTGGAATATTAATTCGTATATCAATGTTACTGATCTACTAATATTATTTTTCCATTATCTGCAAAAACACACTTAACCACTACCATGTTACCAGTAAGCAATTTAATTTTAAGTTACTTCCCTATAAACACCTGCACTTGCGTGCATAAAAACCTATTTTGAAACGAGTATTTTCTTGGAAGTTTTTGATCCATACATATGAATTCAGCAACAGCTCAGTTCAGTTAAGGTAAGGTTTCTTGCCTTAGGTGAGTTTTTGTCAAACTTCTTCTGTTGCTGAAATGCATCAGTAATCATTGTCGTGGTCATCCTCAGCCTGTAGCTGTAATTGGAAAATATAATATCATTTAGTAAAACAATTTTATATGAACTTTATATGTAACTTTTCAGTAAATAACAAACCTCAGCTTTTATAATAAATTCAGATAAGATTACTTATAAAGTATTTGATATCAATTACAGACAGAGAGAAACTCTTATTAAAAACATTTAATGAAAATATATCCTATAACATGACTTACCAATAAACAAATGGTATACAGCAGCTACTTTTCTTAATTTAAAAATTGTATTAAGTACTTGAATAAAATAACCACACACATTAATTAATGTTCACTCCCTGTAACTTGATGTTAGATAAAATATAAAAGTAATGTAAATGAATGTTATCTTATTGTAAAGCCTTACCAAACTATACAGGACTGTATTTGACTGGACCTTTATTAAATCAAACTGCAAAAACCATATTTCATAACCTAGAATTGCTTTGTTGATGAACCGATTTTAAAGATTCAGACATTAACCATACATTTGTTCTCTAACAAACATCTTTTGGCTACATAGGTAATTTAAAAGCCTCTTGTGAGTCAAAAAAATTACACTTATATTTTAAATGCTGTTGGAGCATTAATCAGTTAATAAAGAAACGTTATCCTGCTACTCGCGTTAGCATTAGCTGCACATATGCTAATGGTTAACTAAGCAAATAGCAGTGTTTATTTCAATCCGCCATTCAAATTAATACAGGGTATATTTTGGGGAACAAAAGCTCTAAATATAAAATAAAATTTAAACTTACCTGCTTGAATTCTTTGATTAAATCTGGATGACGGTCTTTGAGGTGTTTCATAAGGTTCCTCCTTAGACATAAAACTTTGATGACACTGCTTGCATAAGGGATTCTGGTGATCAGTTATGTTGCTCTTATCTTCGGCCACAAAAACAGATTAGTCCCACATGCGACTTTTTCCTCCTTTCTGTTCAGCGAGCGGATTCAGAGACGCGCAGCACCGCCGGTCGCCATGTGCTTTATAAGAAGTAGTGCTTTTACGACCGGGAGCTCAGTACTACCGGTAATTCTAAAAACCTGGTACCGAAACATTTAATTTTTTTTAGTACCGACTTGGTACCAAAGTACTGGGTCTTTTGACAACAATACAGCAGATGGTGATGTATCAATACCCAAACTACTAACAGCTAAACTTGAACACATGCACACTTTCATAACAATGAAAGCTTTGGACATTTGGTTCAATTCATCACCATTGAGGATTTTCTCTGGAGTGGAGCATTTCCCATCTAAAACACACTGAGCATTTTAAATACTTAATTCTGCAGACAATGATAATTCTGTAATTCATATGAGATTCAGTACTTATCATATGATATATGATCAAGATGATCAATTTGGTTCAAAAATAAATTGGACATAGAGTAAACCCTGGCTTATCGTGTGGGTTACGTTCCAAGAGCACCCGTGTATAGTGAAAAACAGCAAATGTGTTATGTGGTTTAAACATTTTTGAAAAAGCCTAAAATGCCCCCAAACATGCTCACAAAACACTTTAAACTCAGCTTAGTACTACCTTTGAAGAAAATGTTTAGACTCCCCATATCTGTGCTGTACACTGAACTGCTGTCACAGAGACTGAATGTAAAATACCAATGTTACCCCTATATAGACTGTACTGTAATTCATGCACATTAGTTTTCTTGGGTATGAGCAGGGTAAATGCAGCAAAAAAACTTTAAGGTAATAAAAATATAGGACTTTAAAAACAACAAAAAGGAAAAACACAACAACAATTGAGCTCTATGGGGGAAATTCTGGGCTGATTCTGCCATACATGCATCACAGGGCAGCAGCCAATCAGCAGCACTGAGAAATTAATGTTTACCGATTGGCTAATTTCAAACAACCTGCCTCCAAGTACAGGTGACTGTGAAATCCAAAAACGAAACACAACATTTAAAAAAAAGATATCTACAGTTTAACTATAGGTGTGGGGGTTTCCACGAACAATTATTAGTTTGGTTCTCAGGAAGCGAATGTAATTAAATGTGGGATCATTTTAATTACACATTACATCTCTAGCCTCACAGCAGTGTCTCCTGAGCATGACGCTACATTAACCATCTTCAGCTTGTTGTGGCACAGTTTCAGAGGAAAGCAACAGTCAGTCTCTTCCTGAGTGGACTTCTACAAAAGATCATGTCAAGATGTAAAACTCCTTACTTCCAGGTAACTGCCAACTACAATGTTTAACTCGGACAGAAAGACAACACATTCAATATAATCATAATGTCCAAATAATCTGACTACTTCTACCAAATAAATTCTAGGCTTTTACACACCCTTTATTGATTGAATTGAAGCAAATTTCTTTGCTTTTTCTTAAAGTACAATAGTTCAGTGCACTGTTGAAATTCAATACAAACCATTCCCTCCACAGTCTATTCAAGTGATCATACACTGGTGGTCAGGGGGCCACATATGGCCCGCCAGAGCTTTCCATCTGGCCCCCCAAATAATAATGCACGGACGTTAGTGATGCGCAGGTCGCATATTTTTCCTACCCGTGGGTCCCGCTTTTATGAAATTATTTGGCCTGCACCACTGTATCTATTTTTACAACCCGGCCCGCACCCGCGAACATTACATAGACATACTAGGCATTATAATTCCATTGAAAACAGCCTTTATTTCAGCCTGATAGTGACTGGAAACATCGCCCTGTAAACTGGCAACAACATATGATTATGAATATGAACGATAAATCAGGTCATATTAATAAGATAATGATACACATTTTAGGCTATAGATTGGATTTTTTATTTAAATTTGTTTTTAATTACCCGCCCCAACCCGCCCCGCAAATAAAGTGAGCATTTCTTTACCCGCCCCGACCCGCGGGTTACACGCGGGGTTCGCGGGTTATGAGACGACCCGTGCATCACTAACGGACGTCTATGTAGCTACACAGCTAAATTTGGCACTCACCGGTAGAAGTGCTCTGAGAGTGCGCATTCTCCTTATATTAAAATTTCTCTGATATTACTGAATAAGGAATGGCCTAATGCAGAAGGAAAAGTACGTTCCAAGATTATTTTCTAAACCAAATGAAACAGGCTTTAAATCTTTCATTAATCTGCAGAAATGGCACAAACACTTCCAGGTTCAGCATGGAAATTATTTTCAGCTGTACCAACTTAAGACTGATACATGTGTGTATATAAGGAAGCCAAAAAGGCTGCTTCAGCACAAATCATCATTTATCTTCTCTGAGGACAGTGGACTAAAGCCAGATTGATGCTCATGCAAAGGCTAATGTGCTCCTACATGGCGCTGTACCATCGGAGACCATTTGTATTCATACTGGTCCGATGCTGCTGCAAAGAAATTCGCCGCCAGGACAGCAGGGGGCGCGTCAGTCTGAACCCCAAAAAATTTATTCAACTTTAAATTAATTATACCGAGCTGTAGTTCAGTTGTAGTTCTACTCAGCATATGAGACAGTGCACCTAATGCCAATAGAATACCCGTAATAACGTAAATAAATACATCGTCAGGTCCTGGAAATTACGTTGGGTACCGAGGCTGACGTCGGCTGACCAATCACAGACGTCCAGCATCCAACGCGGCCGTCAGATGTCTAGGAAATTGAGCTTGACTCCAACCGACGATCCAACCCAATTGGATACGACGTCGTATCATGTCGACCCAACTGATCAGACATGCTGGAGCAGTATAAAGTTGAATCAGGCTTAACTTGCCTTATTCTGAATGTTTGATTATCACTAGTGTCTTGCTGCAGTACAGGTAATATAAAAGTCTGTTAACATTGACAAAGGCTAAAGACAGAAATTTCAAAGGAAGTATTAATCTACCAAGCAATTTTACACTACTCACAATAAGTTAGGAATATTAATAATGTATGAGGAGAAACACCATTTTCATTAGTTTAATAATTAATGGCCCCAAAATTTAGAGAAACTTTCTTGTAAACAGGCCTGCAGCTGTGTGGCAGTTGCATAATGATATCTGAGTGCACAGGTCCTTAGGTACTGGTCATCGTTGTGGTCTGTCACTCCTGCGGCTCCACTCCGGGGTTTGTGATGAACTCTGCCAGTAGTTCTGAGTCTTGATGTAAGTCTGCTGATGACACACTGAGACACACCGAGTTCACAAGCAACATCTGACTGTGAACTACCCGAAGGCGCAGGTAGCGCTGCTTGTCCGTTAAGTGACGTGGTGTGTTCATTGCTGTTTGAATGATGAACTAGGAATTATGTACTGACAATACCAGGTTTTATACCCACAGAATGTTGAATTGATGCCACATTGTAAAGGTTGTCTTTTGGTGTTGGCCCCAATATAAGGCATACCTGTACATAATGAGACCATTACATGGAAAACACTAAATGAGGTGTGTCTACCACCCCTTTACAATTGCCTCTCCATCCCAAAAATGTCTGAAGTGAAACACCGTATGTATGACATCCACCAAGTCTCCCACCATATCCCTAAATTATTGTGAGTAGTGTATATTACTTAAGATAAAATATTAATTGTATTTTATTTTAAGAGAGTATCTGGCCCTCAGTGTCTGCAGAGAAAAACTCTGGTCCTTGGACAAATGTAGCAGACAACCCTGGTCTATACCATCCATATTTGGAAATAAAGCTGCAGAAACAGCCTGTTCCAAATTCACTGTTTGCTACATACGCATATATCAGCATAATCAGTCTACAGATTTTAGCACCATTCATTCACTCAAGCGGTTAATTTAAGGAATGCTTCAGGCTTGCTGCTTTTTAAATGAGCTCTAATACAGGACAGCCGATCAGAACAAAGCTTGATAACGGTTCATTAGATCAATTTTGGGATTTAAAACTACACAAACCTAAATAAATGCCAGAGATACAAAGTAATAAGCAGAAATATGTAGGATGTGTCCTTAAATGGAGGGGATAACACTGAATGAAAAAAGAACTTTCACACTACTGCATTTAACCATTTAACATGTTTATGCTTCTTGAACACACTATTTTTGTACACGAATAAAACAAGACATTACCTCAACACACACACAGCTGACAGTTTGCGAGACCGGATCCAGGACGCACCCCTACACTGGCAATTATTTTAGAAATATGTGCAATCAAAACACTGTCACCTTAATGCAGTTAAAAGCACTAACAAGCTCTGGATTGTCAAGTAGTGGACTAAAGCTAAAACTAAAGCTAAAATAAATTACAGCTGCCATAAATCACAATGGGGGTCTTCAACTACTGGGAAAATAAAACAAATTACTAGGAGCTCTCATTGTGCAATTTTTTCAACGCTATACACATAAATCATGACTGCAGGCTCTAAAACAGGATGCGGTGGTAGTATTAAAATCACACATACGCAATTAACTTTTACCTTTTTTTCCTGAAAGGAAAGAAAGGCTAGATCACTTCACTCACAAAAGAGGTCTTGATACAACTGGACGACTGGTTACTGATGCAAAGTTGAAGAAGCAGCATTACAAGGAAACGTGGTATACATCCAGATAGATAAAGTGTGCAGTGTTTACTCAAAAATGCTCAAGACTGCTTCGATAAAACGGTTTCAATAAAACAATCAGGGCAAACTGCGGGATATTTAAAACACTACCAGTAAATTTCGGAAGTGCTGTGTCACATTAGAGACCTGAAGCCTTATACAGCAACAGCTAAAAGGCTAACCTGGCAATGCTAAGGAGAAGTTAGCCTTATATTCCTCCACTTCTTGTTTGAAATGTAAGTTCCACCTTAAATGAAGCAGCAGATACAGATAGTACAAGCTGCACATGGGTCAAGCTTTAGAATGGAACAGTAGGAACATTTAAGGTGGAACAGAAAATTTGATTAGAGACAGTGCTGTGAAAATGTAGCTAACCAGAAAGATGTCAGCTACGCTCTTCCTGCTCGTCTGACCTACCATTTGGTTTCGGATTTCTCGTCCACCACCTCTTTGTAGGCCGCCATGAGGACAGGGCCGTTCCTGCTCAGGTTCACAGCCATTTCTGGGTGAAGGAAAAGACAGGACCACACAACACAACAGTTGGCCTACACGGACACTTCTCTCGGGTGGGAAGGCGGATCGTCCATCCGCCACGCCCCAGTCAGGCTGCACCTCTGATAAACGATACCACCCATAATTGAACTGATACTAAACAGGCTACAATTTCCTTACTGATGACAATTATTTAAAAAATTGGAAAAGTTTGATTCTATCCCAGATAGCACCATGACATTGTTTCAACGTTGAATTATGGTTAATTGCGTTGAATTATGGTCAGTGTTGAATTAT
>JBBKCR010059191.1:0-10519 GCA_037577295.1 Ladigesia roloffi | reverse complement strand
GCCGCGCAAGCCATAGGAAACAATGGGTTTTTGAGCAAAGCGCAGCGCATGCCGCGTTCGGTCTGAAACCCGCTTTATCATGACAGAATATGTATCTCATTCATTATAAGATTTTGTTCAATGTGTTTATTACACTTAAGCATGATTAGATACAACAGGATATGACAGGCTGTAGGTAGATTCTCATGAACACATTGAGTTTAACAGGGCAGTGATAACATCTATATAAAGAAAGAAATCAGAATATTTAAGCAGTAGTTAAAGTGACAGATTTATTCTACAACATTGTAAATGGAATACAAACAGTACTCGTTTAAATAAATATGTTGATTTAAAAAATTCAGTAAATATTGTATGAATCTTAAAATATTTATATTTCATTAATAATATTTTCTCATTAGGTGCGATGTTTACTGCCCCATTAGTGAATCAACACAGTCTAACAACAGCAAACGTGTGAAATAAAGGTCAGCTTTACACTTGTATTTAGATTTCATTTGTATAGAAAATCTAATGCTGTCATATTTACTCTATGTGATCAGATTGAGTAAACAAACACAATTAGAGAGAAATTGTAAAGAAACACACATTGTAAAGAAATAATGTAACTTATTCTAAAGATTGCATTCATTATGGAAAGAATTGTAATTAAATGCAGGAAAATTACTGTAAATTATTTGTATTCTTAAGCTAGTACTGTTAAAGAAAATAAACAACCCAAAAGGCCAACTGTAAGTAGTCTTTATTTGTTGTTGTTGATTTTTCAGCTACATATTAATCAACTCCACTCTTACAGGAGCACTAAAGGAAGACAGGAGACACAACCAACTAAAAGGAAAAAGACAAAATAAACAAACATGTGTACAAACTAAGTGAACAAATATATAAAATATGTGAATGCAGAAGGTGAGGTCATTTATTTATAATGTAAGGTAATATAAGCAACTATTAAAAAACATGTAATGAATTAATGAGAAAAACATTAAAATACCAAAACTAACATGATACAAAAGTGGGTTCGATATTGAGTTTGATAAATGCGCTTTAAGAATTTACTCTGAAAATTTTTTCAAACATTTTTGACATTTTGATACAAATAGAGAAGGACAGTGGCATTTAAAGAAACACTGAACAAGTTAAAATACAGACACTGAACAGATGCTACATGATTGTCCTGTGGGTGAAACTAGGTGTTCACCTCACACTGGTTCAGATCCATGGACTTTCTTGAGATAATCACACACAGCAGGGGGTCTATAATTACATTCAAACTCACTAAAGAGATTC
This sequence comes from Ladigesia roloffi, assembly GCA_037577295.1. NCBI lineage: Eukaryota > Metazoa > Chordata > Actinopteri > Characiformes > Alestidae > Ladigesia > Ladigesia roloffi. Next base: position 9,232 of record JBBKCR010059191.1, on the reverse strand, counting down.
CCATCACAAAATAATTAGAGTGAATCAAATGAATGAAAATGACGGCATACATGCTGATAAAGGTCCCATACAGGATCAATGTTAATGTTACAAAAGCTAAAACTGATAAACTGGGCTTCTTGGTCCTGTACGCAAAGTCATTGATATGTGGTGGAGTTTTACAAGTGACTATACATGTTATCGTTATTATAACTAAAAGAAATGGCAGAGCAAAGAGTATTAATGGAGTTAATTCTGCTAATACACAAAGAAAGGAAGCAATTAACAAAATAATGACTATTATAATGGAGCACGTTGGAAAGAACACATGAGCAAAATGGAAAGGATATCTTACAATGAGAGCAGCCTCTAGTGCCACCACTTGCTGGATATGAAGGCCACAGATTATTGACGTTGACCATAAAGAGGATAATATCCAGCAGGTCATGCTTCTTTCCCAGCACAAATCATCCTGCAGCAGTATTGTCACTATATATGGATTCAGAAGCAGCACGAGCAGGTCACAGAGGAGGAGTGTGATTACGAAGACTGAGACGCGATTTCCAGTTTTATAACGATGATAAAGAACATGCAGAGCCCAAACTACAGCTGGCAGACCCGCACACTCTCCAATGATGAGAAAGATTGACAGTCTGATCTTACCAGACATACACTCTTCTGTAGAATCATCACAGGGACCATCAGAGAGCAGGATATTTGCCATTATGTTGGCAAATTAGGACCTCTTTGTCCTGTCATAAAAATGGCAGATGAAGAATGAATTCTCATCAGTAGTTTATATAACATTACATACATAGAATCAAACAGCTTACTAAAGTGATGTACTAAGAGAAAAGAAAAGGAACTTCTAGTCCATTATTTACGTGCACAGGTCAACCAAAAATATACAGTCTATAAAACAATGAGAACATAAACATTAGGACTTAATTCAGACAAGATTTTGATCCAAATATTTTACACGGTTTGTTTTCTAATGTGTAAAAATAAAGAGCAGTTTATTTAATCCAAATAAGGAAGAACAGTAGACATTCTCAGCTTCTCAGAGTTACATTAAGTTAATTACCTCAGTTATCTAAATGTTTATTCCATTTATTTTACATTATTTCCTTCTGTTGAAAAGTTACCAATTTAGAGATTTTGCCATGGAAACATTAGATTCTAACTCAAACAAGAGTCATGAAAGTCATCTTCTTGGATGACAATCAGGTGACAGAAGAATAAGAACAGAGCAGATGCACTCAAGCAGATGAGGACAGAACATTTACCGACATTAACTGTATACATTAATTCCTTCATAGTAGAAATGCAGAGAGATGAATGGGGTTTAATATCAGCAAAATTATTGTTTTGAGTCCAGTTATGGAAGGACAAAAGGAGGAGAGTGAATGCACACAACCCTCCACTGCACATGTATTAAGCTCTATAAATAACTGTGCAACTAAAACAGTCCATACTGTAAAAAGCACCTTATACCATGGTTCCCACACAATCAATTGATAAGACAAAAATTGCAACACACCTATAACCAGGTGCATAGTGACTGGAAACCCCCACACAACTGGGGCCTATCAAAACTCCAGAGGAGCTCCTGTAACTAAAAAGGCTGAAAATATTAATGCTGGTAGGAAGATGAGTCACAGATTATTGGTTATGGGCCCGTGTTCGGGTCAGAGTGCCCATGCTGTCACTTGTCCACTGTCAAAAACACCCACTAGTTGCATTAGAACCAGACCATAGAGCAATAGGAGAGGTCAACACTCTTCCAGAAAAATGCACCCTTACATCTCAACTGCATTCCCCAATGGTCATGGGAAATTTCAGCAGGATCAAGTGCTCTGGCAAACTGTACAAATTTTGTTTTGAAATGTTTGTGTTTAATTGGCTTCCAAATTCACAAGATCTCAGTTTGATCGAACATCTCTGAGATTAGTTAGACCCAGCATGCCTTTTAGAGGTGGAGACCATGCCTGGGCAGGTCAGAGCTGTTTTGGCAGCTCTGACATATTGTGTCATGTTATATGTTACGGTTGATCGATATGTTTGATTTTTTGGGCAAGTAAGTGGTGTTATATTTATTGTAAGCATATACACTAACCATATACAAAGTTCAGGCTGAAATTAAAGATGGGTGCCAGAACCATTACTGCAGCCGGAGATGCACACATTTTTCAAAATCATTTCTTTTGGCCCCACAGTTTTAAGCCTCCCGGACTACAGCTGATACGTAGAGCCCTGCATGGTAACCTCAACACCCCTTACCTTAATAATGCTTTAATGGAATGAGGGGCCCCTGTAGACTTTGATGTGCCACAGTTCTCACCAGGATGCAGCTAGAGAGAAACCTCTCGACAATTCGTCTGTAGAATGTTGTGAGAATATTAGGGTGAGGGATGGGTGTGGGGGGTGCTCTACTCAGTCTTCACTGGAAGAGGAGTTTCTGCTTGGGCTTACTTGTGATGAAGCTGATCCACATGAGGTACATTTTCCCAAAAAGATAAAAAATGAACAGTGGAAGCAATAATTATAATGCAAATCTTTCAATGGCGTAAGATCCCACCAAAATGCTAACACCAGACTCACACAATCACTCCTAAAGCTTAGATCCAGCTATCCAAGGGTTAAATCACTTTAACCAAATACATGTATGTCATTTATTTATTTTTAATACCATGTTACAGACAGTTTTTTCCCTCTTGTTATTTGATTTGTCTGGTTTGTATATGGATGCTTGTATTTCTCAACTTTTTTTGTTCTCTTATTCAGATTTTTGTTTATGGTTTCTGGCTTTTTGAACTCTACTCCAGGACTCTGCTCTTTTTGTGACAGTTGCTCAACAGACTACATTTTGGAATACATATTGTTGCTCTCTTATTTAGATGGATCTAATGCATAGCATGAATAATTTACTATTACATACTATTACATTGTTTTGCGGTTTATTATTGGACTTTTATTTTGATAGAAGTATATGTCCGCAGTGTCTTCAGGTTTTACATTTTTAAAATATGCTTGTATTCACAGCACGATCAACATCTTTTTTTCTACTCTGCTGAATTTTAAATATTACCAACATTGCGAAATTTTATAAGAAATTACACTCAAATTATCTAAATGATCCAACTGTCATTGCGAAATAAAAATAAGAATTATCAGTCAATAAAATACTCACGAACTGAAATTATACCATGTAGCTCTTGAGAGTGCAGGACAGGTTTAAATGTAAATATCACTTTTGCATAAAATTATCTAATGAGCATTAAAGTAATTGTTAAGTATGCAGTAATGTAAAGTGGGGCACCCTGAGTCTCAGGAGGAGCCTTCTGGAAAATCTGGGGAATATACTGGAGGGGTAGAGATCCATAGAAGTATGTGTCTGAAAGGTTATAGTCACTCAAACTGAGAAAAGCTTTGCATGTTTGCAGAGTTGCTGAACGTTTTCTGTGCTCTTTACATCTCCATCACAAAAACTTTGTATTAATGTAAACGATGTCATCTTTGCATGATGTTCACAAAATGTAGCCAGCTCTTTTCTTCGAAACCAGGAGTCACCAACGTGATGCCCTCAAGGAGCACATTGGTAGCCTGTGGACCGGTCCAAAATACACTCACCAGTGAGCAATGTCTAACATGTAATTTTATCCTGTTGCTATTTTTCTTTAATCGCATTTGCATTTATATCTATTTGAAAATGACAATAACTAAAAAAAGTATTTAAAACATGTTCATTATGCATGAAGTTTAGGTAAACTCTGTACTAGTATATGAAACTGATTGCCCTTCCAGTGTCTCAGTACCCATGGTGTAGCTCTCAGTTTCTGAAAGGTTGGTGACCCCTGTTCAAAATGGTGGTCTTAAGTGTCAAAAGCAGGAAATGTGTTTTGACGGGCTTATCTGAAGCAACAGACCACAGAGAGGAAAACTGTTATCAAGGTGAGAACAAACCACCAAAGCATGTTAGGGTCAGGAACTGCAGCGTTTTTTATTTCCACACAGTAAATTATGTAAGAACCAGAGTTGCAAAGATCAGCATTTATTTTCCTCAAACCATGCTGAAATAATTAAACTTACTGCAACATAAAGAACATGAATATAAATAATAGTTTCAGAATTAAAATATATATATAATTAAAGAGGAATGAAAACTAAATAAAAATTCTGAAGTAATAAACACTAGCAAATGTTTAAGATTCAAATCTCCTGAGGTGTGAAATAGAGGAGCCAAACATATTTCTCCAAAATATAAATACATTAATACTCTTTTTGGTGGACCTTAGTGTCAGTCCACTGTCATCCTGATTACATTTGTCAGGTCTGTGCTCAAATAATGTGGCTGGCTGCAAGTTAGTTTAGTAAGGCAATCATTTTAGTCAGTATTTTAGTTAAGTGATTATTTGTGTGTGCTGGTGTGATCTGGAGCATTTGGATTTATGTTCAGATTGGGTGTTTGTGTGTTCGGTTTTCTGCATTCAATGTTGGGGGGGGTGGCGCTCAGTGTCGCTAGTTCTCGTTATTCCTCCTTGGTTTTGGTAAGAATGCTTTAATATTGTTCCGGGTCCTTGAGCCTCATTTTGATTTGCTTTTCATTTAATTAAACTTGAGACATGGACGTGTGTGTATGTGTCTGCTGTTTGGACCGAGAGAAATAAAGGGAACATGACAATGTTGTGTTTGCTCTGATCTCCTTTTGTTTGAATTCAGATATATTTAGGCCCTCTTTTTTATACACAAAATTATAAATGATGTATGTGTTTAAGGTTAACAAGGTAAAAAATGACAGTGAACACTAAAGTTTATTTATATGATATTACACCTAATAACGTAATTACTGATGATATAAATTGAATTTACTTTAACATTGAATTGTACTTTTGCATCTGTTAGGTTGTCATTGGTAAAACCATCTACATAGATCACAATAATATATTAAAAAATAAGTAACATTCTTCTTGAGAAAAGCAAAACATGTGTTTATCAGCTGTTTAATGATTATAATAATTTAAATTTGAATATTATTTTATGTAGTCCTTCTTGGACAGCCCCAAAATATTTAAGGGTTATATACTTTAAAAAGGTCCCCCCAAAACGAGGTACATTTTGATAGCAATTTTGTTGCTGAAATCATGATGTGAAAATATAAATGCCACTAATATCAATACATCACAAATATATCTAAACAAAAAAAGACCAAATAACAAACTTTTGAGTTTGCCATTATTAAACAAAGTGATAGAATATGAGATGTCTTGTTGGCAAATGTATGTGAACCTAATGGCAATCTCATAGGGTGAAAAAATTTCAAGTAAAATTTCTGCTGATCGGCCTGGCTAATTGTCTTGAAGGAATTTAGACCAAACACTTTTTAAAGAACTGCTTCAGCTCAGATATGTGGAAAGACTTTCTCTCAATCATTCCAGAAAATTGAAGTTTTTTTGGCTGACTGAGGTGTTTACATAATTGTTTTGTTTCAGACTACACAGCCCTGAAGTGCAAACCACACCATCAAATGACTAAACACAGCAAAAAATTGTGAATAACAAAATATTGAGAAGCACGACAATAAAAATTGAGAAACAAAAAAAGATATTAAAAACAACAAAAAAATGGAGAAGCACAAAATCAAATTCAGAATCAGTAAATCAAATTAAGAAGCACAAAAAACAATATTGAGAATCATAACAAATTAAGACTTTCAAAAACAAGGTTGAGAAGCACAAAGTCTAATTCAGAATCACAAAAATAAAACTTAGAAACACAATGACATTAAGCACAACCAGAAAGCATAGGTGCCAGTCAGCAACAGGAGATACCATGCAATTGGCTGGTACTTAGCAGGGGGCTGGACTGCTTGCTGAGGGCTTGCCTTAAATTATCTTAAATCTAACTGATAAATATGAAACACATACCTTATACTAAAAATTTGAAATTTCACAGCTAGATAGGGCTCAATGAGACCCTTCCAAAGACCCTTCGATCCGCAGTTATAACACCGTTTATCCCTATACTTTTGTCCCTTTTGCGATCGTCTATTTTAATAACACCCGATTGCGGCGGGAGTGGGGGTGACGGTGGGGTCATTGGGTGTCTTTGAAAAGGTCTCATTGAGCCCTATCTAACTGTGAAGCTGCCACTTTAGAGTATATTTTTGAAAATGTACATTTAGATTTGAGATCATTTAATACAGGTCCTCCAAGTTTGTGAGGGAATATCACATTAAGCATTCCAACCCCCTGCTAAGTATACCAGCCAATTTTATGATGACTGGTACCTACCCTTTATGGTTGTGCTTTATGCAATTGTGCTTCTCAATTTGTTTTTCTGAATCTTCTTTTGTTTTTGTGTTTCTCAATTTTGTTTTTGTGTTTCTCAATTTGTATGTTTTTTTTCTGAATTAGTTTGGGTTTCTCAATTTGTTGTTGTGTTTAGTCATTCATTGATGTGGTTTGCACTTCAGGGCTACTGTATCAGACACCACCTGTTGAGCTTTAGTTCATAGACAGATGCTCCAAGGACTACACAGAGATATTATGTGACCTCCCAGATTATTAAAAGCCTGCTCTTTGATTTTTGATAGACACTCATCCTACATATGTCATAGGGATTGATTTTCCAAAGTTATCATTTGTACGTTTTAAAATATTATAAATAGTATAAAAAATGATATAAATCTATTATGACCCTAAACCATGTGACCTGATGATAGATGCCTGATCAAAACATTTTAAAACAGAGAATCAGAGAAGTACTCAACATAGGGGACCATTTTAATTACACAATGACATAAAATATATACATTTAATACAAGGGAGAGCGATGCAGGCGGATAGATAGATATTGATGGATGGATAGATCATTTAAATTACATTTCATTTTACACAAGACACAGTACCATGGCAACTTGAGGTATCTATTCATATCCATCAATATTTATCTATCCAGCTGTATTATATGTATATATATTATGCCATTGTGTAAATAAAATATTTAGATACGTCACTGATTCTCTGTCACCATGTCTGTCTTTATTTTGATCAGGCATCATGTCATCAGGGCACATTTAGAAGCATAATGGATTTATATGCATTTTAAAGGTATTATATTAAAATTAAAAAGTATGAAAGATACATTTGAAAAAGCAAGCCTTGTGACATATGTAGGACAATAGTCACTGTGCTGTACAGTAGGATTGATGTCATCAAGTCCCATGGTTTGGTAGAGTAAGAGATGTATATGCATTTTAAGGTATTTTATCAATATTAAAAAGTCTGATTCAAATCAGCCCCTTATAAATAAGCCAAAAATACTCCACAAAATTCACTAAAAACACGCCCAATATCTCCAAACGCAATATTATAAGATACAGCCAGCAGTAAAACACAAGCAGCAAAGTGTAATAAAATCCAAATTCCTACTTTAGGAGAAAACTCCAAGTGCGTGTCTGGCCCCTCTCCGCACGTTTTAGAGTTTGTTTTCCTTGGAAATGCCAGTCTGCAGGCCAAACAGAAGCATGTTCAGTCTGGGCTGCACTTTGTGTGTCTTCCTCCACCCAGATTTTCAGGGAGGGCTCATTTTAAAGCGTAGAACCTCGGCTATTCATCGGAGCATTTAAAATTGCTGTGAAATTGCACCAATCGTAGTTTTAAATGGGTTTTTGGGCACTTTACTCTGAAGAACCACCGGGGGGATGTGAAAATGAAGAAGTTACATATTGATGAAAAAGTAAGTAGCTGAGAGAGGTTTAGATTAAGTAATTATTGATTGATTCAACAGTCACAGATTTGAACTCAAATCGTCATTTCTGTCAGGTCTGCATGTCTTTTGATTGTTTGATTGTTGCACCCTGAGATGCTTTTGCTCCAGGTTACTTTGTTCTACTCGATCTGGACACCAAGAGAAGATATTTCCTCTTTCTTTTCTTTCTTAATTTCAATACCACCAGCACCTGAACTAAACTACAGTACACTATCCACAACATCAGTTATAGTTTCTTAAATGTCCTCAGTATTGCAGCACTCATAAGGCTTCCCAGATGAGCCCTCTGGTCCAAGCAATGGCCAAAGTTCAGTATAGTAAAAATTGTGAGAGTTAAATGTTTTATGAATTATAATAACACTATTTTGAAGTTGATAACCAATTTAAGACGCTGATCTGAGTCTCAAAACACCTTTACATTCTTTATTTTACTATGTGAACAGTCTTTGCTGTTCTACACAACGTTATGATACTTTATGAGCTTAAATACTTGTGTGATAAAGGATTGTTAATGATTAATAAACACTGGAATTATTTAATGAAGACATGTATTTTTGTTTGTGTTTGATGTAATGATAAGTTTTGTTTTACTTATAACTAATTTACTTTATTTTCAGTGTGAATAATCTTAAATTATGCACTAAATGGTCAGTCAGGCTCATTTGTCATCATAATCCTAAATAAATAAACTTGAGTATTGAGTCACAAATCAACATTAATGATCCAGGACTAAAACGTCTTTATTGAAGTCAGGGGTGTAGCACCAAATTCTTGGCCCTGTAAGTGCAAAGTTCACAACTACCTACAGCCTCAAGGGCCCTCTCCCCACTTGGGACCCTGGTAATTTTGCTCCTTTTATCACCCAACTACAATGCCCCCGACTGAAGTTATTGCACATAAATGTTTATGCAAAGACCAACATTACGTATTGAGAGTTTCACCTGAGGAGACGGTGGCTGGCTCTGGAGACCGGGCTGCAACCGGACCTGAGGAGACGGCGGCTGGCTCTGGAGTCTGGGCTGCGATCGGGCAGCCCCAAGTCTTTCACAGGAGCCCCGAGATGGTTTGGGGTTGGGACCAGTGTGGACAACTTCTCGAGGGGTCCCCCTCTTCCAAGCCGAGGAATCCAGCGTGGGTGCTGAACGGTGTCCAAGCCGGTGTCGGGGTCCCGGAATGGGTCTGGGGAGTGAGTTTGTTAGCTCGGGCCCCGGGATAGGACATGCCTGGAGTGGAGAGAGGCAGTCGTCAGCATAGAAACCTGTCGGGGCCAGGGAGAGGGAGCTGGAGCCCGTTGGGGCCAGGGAGAGGGAGCTGGATCCCGTGGGGGCCAGGGGGAGGGAGCTGGAGCCCGTTGGGGTCAGGGAGAGGGGGCGGGAGCCGTTGGGGCCAGGGAGTGGGAGCTGGAGCCCGTCGGGGCCAGGAAGAGGGTGTTGGAGCCTGTCGGGGACAGGTAGAGGGAGCTGGAGCCCGTCAGGGCCAGGGA